>JACCGJ010003221.1:0-20211 GCA_013407085.1 Atriophallophorus winterbourni
ACTTTTACGTATGTGGGCAGCTGTGTCAACTGACCTTGACCGTGTTCACTTGTATCAGATTGACGTGGATACACACTCATAGGAAAATAGACCACTGATCCTGGTCAATCCCATGAGACGTGACACACTGTAGGCGTACTATAGGCTGTTCAGCGGTAAGGTCAAATAAGTGGTGGTGGGTTGACTACTACTTAATCATGTTCCCTGTCCTGACTGTCACCCTTGGTCTGACGAAGCTTCTGTGTCAGAAGTGAAACGTTACCCAAAAACTACTGTAACCGATCGCACTCAAATTTCTTTGCATTATGAATACACGATCGGTCCCAAACATATTCCAATCGATTGCCGAATGTACCACGATTTTCGCATTTGCTACCAATTTTATTCAAGCTTCTTTGAAGAAATTGTGGTTATCAATATATAATTGAACGCTTATTATTATTCAGTTACTCGAAATTAAATCAGCGATAATCATAGCTTACAGGATAACTTGATCAACCATATTTTCCCATACCCATGAAACTGGGGTTAAAACCATGGATTTGATTCAATGACAAATTACCAAACCCTACACAAATGTAGATGATGTAAACCCATGTGCATGAACGAAAAATCAGTACTTGCATGCATATACACGGTAATGTATGAACCCCAAAATGTAGTAATTTATCATGTTGCACTAAGATTGGTGGATGCTTCCATTAACGTTACAACACGTGGTTTTCTGTTGATACCAACAGCCGATAATAGAGAGTTGTTGATAGATTTCAAATATGCTATTTATACCGGCTAGCGCTCGATGTATTTCTATTCATGGTGCATATCCCTGCACATTTATGAATGTGGGTTAGACTTATTTGTAACCGCATTAACTGAACACTCTAATTCTTGTTTGAGACATAGAGATGCGTATATACAGAATAAATTGCAAGTTTATTAGAAGTGTGAGCAACAAATTATTTACCAGAAGCAGATGCCGGAACACAAGCTGAACATTCAAGGCACAACAGGCTTTTGGTACGAACAAAAATGTGAAAAATAATAGCATATAAGGCCTAGAGTATAGCACATAGACTCAGACGTCGCAATCTCTCAGTGAACGGAACATTGCGAAATCCCATCACCAACTTTGTCAATCTGTGTGAAATTTAATTGATGATGGTATTGAGAGCCCTCTCGCAGAATATGAGCTAAGTCCTCTACCGCATACTCGATCGTTGAACGAAGGTGGACATTCATTAACTTTCAAAGATTCTTCAAAAGATAGCCAAGAATGCGCTAAACCGTCTATAATCATTCGTGCAGTGAATTGCACTAATTCATACTCGAAGATCTTTTCCACATAGCTCCATGCTAAAGTTTTAGTTCCCGTCATGGAATACGGTGTGCAGTCTTGGTCTCCGTGGCTCAAGAAGGATGTTAAACTTATGCAGCGAATATATCACCGCTCAACAAAACTTGTTCTCAGCATCCGAAACACACCCTATAAAGAAAGAATAGTTCAACTGAATCTTTTCGAATTTTGCTATCGACGAATCAGAGGAGACCTTACCTTAATTTACAAAACATTCCATACCCCGAACCATCCCTTACAGGATTTATTCACGCGAAATTATCGAGCCCAGGTTTATGTGCTGGTCGTACTCCATTCCCGCCTGAACTGTAGAAGGTATTTTTACTCTATTTATATATTCTCCAACTATCGCTTACTCTGTCCGTGTCTGTTTTACTTGGAACAGCTTACCTTCAACCGTTGCTCACTCCACTAACTTGCATGAATTTAAAATCGAAATTAGACGAATTTTTATTGCATTATTCGTTTACCGAACATTATATACTGCTTATCTTGTTTATACACTTAAATTTCAATTTTTACTATCCTATGGTTGTTGTTGAGCTTGTTGCTTTTTAGACCATTAAAAACCTTGAATAACCTTGAATTGATATGTCCAAGGAGCATTCTTGCCAAGGTGTCTGACACCTAAAAGTGGCTATAATACTATACAGCAGTTTATATTTCTACCCGATTATAAGGGACTTGTCTGTGGGATAACAGTTTACGCGTAATGTATCCGTTTGACTAAAACCAGAATATTTGCATTACAGCTTTACAATTCTTATTGTCGATCATTGTAGCGTTTGAACTTTTGACCTAAAATCGCAAACATGGCGAAAGTTTAACTTTGTTTACCGCTTTTCCTCTGTTTCAAGGCTCACTGAACCTGATGGCGAATAATCGTTTGCCTATCTCCCTATGGACACGTAAATTCATGGGTTCTTCTTGTAAATCGTGTTCGATTAGGAGCAAGTGGCAATTCATAACAATACTTTGAACAATGTATTGTGGTGCTCACATCCCCATCCTTTACACTCCACTACCGGTTTCTGGCTGTTTGCCGTCGTCTATATGCGTCTCGAGCGCTTGGCCAGGAATCACTTTGTGATTCTGTATTTGAACATCGTGGTTCTTTGTCAGAATCCTATATAACAGTGGCATACAAGTTTAACTTTGTATACTTTGAACAATTTGAGTTTTAATCGACCTGGGCGTTGTTACGGGATAAAAATCGGAGTAAATCAGATAACAATGTGTGATTACTTTTTACAGATTACAATTATCAAATAAGTAATAAACCCTTAATCATTTCAAACAAATGAAATCATGATTATCTTCAGTTCGATTTTACTTGCGGTGAAATAACTGAAGTTCTGCAAAAACCCCTATGTCTACTTTGTCATACCAAGCGGAAATTTGAAGTCATCGAAATTGTAAGAACACAGCAACAACCGGCATGGTGGAACAGATTTTAACAGGTCATGATGTTGAATCATTGAAAGCAAACAGGATCCGCTTGGATCCTCAAGGAGTCTTCCCAAAATGAGGTTTTATCTGCTGACAAACCACTATTGATGGCCTCATACCATGTGTATTGGAAATGACGAAAATCATTATTTATAATACAGTGGTGTGAGAGCACATTGAAATATTTTAAGGGTGCGGTACATTAATAAGTTAGGGAACCACTGTTCAAACTCAGTTTGGAAACCTTTTCCTTATAGCTTCATTCGTATGCACAAACCCACAAGTTTTTCTTCTTCTGGAACAAAAGAATAAGGGATTATATCCCATTTAAGTTTCTTCCCAAAATGAATCATGGGGGACTTTTGCTGTGAAGACAAACCCTGTGAGTAGAGGACAACCGCTACATCGCTGAGCTGTTCGAGTCCCATCTCTAGAGATACCGACCAACGCACTGTTTAATAGCAGCTCTGACGGCAGGATCAAGAGCTCCTGCGGTATGGAGTTTCAATTGTTCAACAGTCGCGTGAATAACGTGTTTTCAATACTCAGCTCAAGCCTTTCATATCCAAGAGTATTGCCTGTAATCACGGCGAAGCTGAACAACACTGGACAGGATTTCTTCAACTGAGGTTCTCCTGGACTATGTTGCTGATATAAAGAGATGCGGCTTACAAGGGCTTGACCCCCTGTCGTCTATCATGAAGAAGAAGAAGAAGAAGGGTCCTTGATTCGCTTAATAGTGTGATGAACCGGATAAACTCGTCAAAATATTGGTTAAAGAGGATACGGCGAGTCATGAGCAAGTTAAACTATTTCCTTCGAAGTTATAACGGTTAATGTTTACGTAAGCTTCGTCTATCCTCGTTTCTAAAATGGCGCAAGGATATACTAAGAAACGAAGCTAGTGGTGGGCTCTGAAACTTCAGGTCTGCATGAAAGCTTCGAATCGAATTGATTTCAGCTCTTCAGTGGACCGTATCAGCCACATAAAATACTGCAAATGGATTTCACCCGTTTTTTAAACATCGGTCACAAATAAAAATTGCATATTTCTGAATAGAATGTCAACACAATTTCTTGTTCATGCGCTTTCAATCTTTTAGAATACTTATCCGACAAAGACTCTTGCATCAAAACATTCAGAACGACTTCACATGCATATATACACATCCATCGGATTCATCTGACCCCATCCTACTGGTATTTTTCTATACTGCAGCCTGTGGAAAACTGACAGGCTATTCACTTTTTATCAACCTTAAAATCTTCAATCTTGAACTGAACAGAGCTCACATAGAAACTCAACGTTCGAACGGGTTTGACACAGAAGAAATTCAAGGTAATTCAAGGTTTTTAATGGTCTAAAAACAACAAGCTTAACAACAACCATAGGATGGTAAAAATTGAAATTTAAGTGTATAAACAAGATAAAGAAGCAGATTAAGCAGCATATAAGTGTTCTGGAAACGAATAATGCGATAAAAATTCGTCTAATTTCGTTTTAAATTGATGCAAGCTAGTGGAGTGAGCAGCTACAATCGTGACAGAAATTAATTTCATACTAGCTGTTCTTAGCCTCAGGTTAAATAAAACGAACTAATTTGTGACTACTGATCCGTGCCAAGCCCATCACCATTGTAGTCCCACGCCTTAATGACCTGGGCTACCATCCACCCCTTGACCGATCGCAATTAACCTATTATGAACTGTTCTCCAGACGGGCACATTTGAGTAGCTTTGTTTTCCCGACCTGTCCAAAAGAACGAACATCTATTGTGGTCGCCCAACCGAACAGATCTCTGTGTCAGGTCTTCCCATCAGATACAGTGTAAGCCAACATTAGATCTGATAATCGTTGCTGTTTAAACGATATTTGAAGAATATGTTGTTTATATTTGTGACTACTCATCCGTGCACTGCTGATGAGCTCAAATAAGAGCGAAACTCGAGTCCAGTGCATCAATTATGGACCGGCGTGATCAACTTTGTGAATAGTTCGATAGGCTTGGTACGGATGAGTAGTCACAAATATAA
Organism: Atriophallophorus winterbourni; assembly: GCA_013407085.1. Classification (NCBI taxonomy): domain Eukaryota; kingdom Metazoa; phylum Platyhelminthes; class Trematoda; order Plagiorchiida; family Microphallidae; genus Atriophallophorus; species Atriophallophorus winterbourni. The sequence goes on from JACCGJ010003221.1 coordinate 4,838, forward strand.
ACAACATATTCTCCAAATATCGCTAAAACGAACTAAGCTAGGCATTATTTGCACGGGTGTGCAATCGTACAGTACATCTGTGCTGTGCGGCTAACACCAATCTACATTGATTGGCTACCAGTCATGAGCTGCGTACTGAAACACGCTGGAGTCTATCTACTATATTCGTTATCATATCTGTCACGGTCTGTGGAACCCGACAGTATCTTAGTCCGCGTGCAGTCCATGACTGCAAGGCACTTTGCCTGGATCAGGGACAATATTCCACCGGTAGCATGTACCGGAGGTCTTAAATGTTGTACAACCATGAGAGAAATAAAATCCCAAAGATTGATAAAGGCGGAAGTTGATAACAACGGAATCTACAGAAGAGTCAGCACGAGCAAACTGGGATGAAGTGTCAATGCCTAGAATGAAACAGGCATTCAAGTAAATGTTACGAACAAGTAGAGCGCTATCTGCACAACAGCTTCCTTGCGGGTTTCATTGCTAAGCATCATAGCAAGCTTTTCTCGTCACCCCACTTGGCAACATTCAAGGTTAAGCAAACACTTCAAGAAGATTCTTAGTACATCACCGTCAGTGAAAACGGTTTCGGGGCCTATCCTGAGGCGTAACTAGCCTGTAAGACGTACTGCGCCGTCTTTGGTTGGTTGGCTGCATGCCGAAACACGCTGGATTCTCACTACGATTTCTATTTTCTTTATCATATCTATCACGGTCTGGGCAACCCAACAGTATCTTAGCCCATGTATGGCGCACTTTTCCTAGACCAGTTGGCCTCCATCGGTCGATGTCGACCATGGATCTACATCACAATCGCATGAATTTCATGTTTTACAGCTTTTTGAATGACTAAACAGTCCGATTCGGGAGGAACAATCTCTCCCGCAGCGCTTGCAACGCTAGTCAGAACTCTGTTGTATTGCATCAGTTGCACGCCGGTGGCGTGATCTGCGTTCAGCATCCAAGAGCTGTATCTGCTCCTCCCCGGCTTTCAGACGACGCTTTACACAATGCCTCCAAAGTGAGCGGTCAAGAGCAAGTTCTTCCCAGCTCGCAGGGTCAATGTCAAGAGCTTTCATATCTCTTTTGCAAACATCTTTGTACCGCAAGTGCGGTCTGTCTAGATCAGGCTTGTGCTTTCATCCTTGAAAGCGATTGATGTTAAATGCGACTGTATTCGAAAACAGGCAACGAAAAGGCACACCCGAAAACCCAACACCATCGGAAAGATTAGAACACATTTTCGGTAATACTACTACAATTGTAAGATATAAAAATGACAAGAGAATAAAAATTGTAGCGCAAGTCAGAGCAGAGATCAATTTGTCTTCGAAACATCCAGGGATACCAAAGCCTGGACGACTACAACACAAATGGACGATTATTGTTTAGTTCATCATATCAGGATCATATCCTTGTGGTTGATTGAAGGTTTTCTGCATCAAACTACGAACGAAGCATTGCATGAACGGTGCAGAAGTGGAAAACTTGCTAAACAACAAATGTTCCATGCATTTCTGCGAGAGCATATGCAACGACGGCAATCGAAGCAGCAGTTTCGTGAAGCGAGCCACCTCGTTCGGACGACTGTTGGAACAATACGCACAGAGTCCGGTGTAGAGTGTCTCACGAATCGCCTCCACTTGATAACGATTTTCAAGAAACTTGGCTTCTACAAACAATATAGATAAGCGATGACGTCGGATACGATACGTTGGATTAAAATGAAATCAAGTCCAGTCAACTTACCAGGGTTGAACAGCACAATGGCTCGCATGATAATCAACTCGATTCGATCAAATTGCAGCGCACGAAAACGTGAGACCACTTCATCCAAAAATCGATCCAACAGAGGACCAATATCACAGTGTTGCGCTTTTTTGCGGCTGAGATGACAGCCGTTGCTCAAGAGAACGCCATCCGGTACAGCGAGTGAGTGGAACGCCGCGGTCAAGAGAAGCAATTCGGGCCAAGCTGTAAAGTGGGGAAACCATGGATGTGATCGGAGTTCGGAATGGAATGAAAGCACAAGCATGATCCAGGCAAAGTGCCGCATAGTCAGAGACTGCACGTGGGCTGAGATACTGTCAGGTTGCCCAGGCCTAGACAGATATAAGGGGGGGAATAGAAATGGTAGTGAGACTCCAGCGTGTTTCAGCATGCAGCTCACTACCGTTGGCCAATCAATTTAGCACCATGTCAGCCGTACAGCACAGACATATGCTGCACGATTGCATATTCAGGGAATATCATGACCCTCAACTCTAGATATGTTGAGCAGTACGGCAGATTGAACGAACAAACTCTATCCGTACCATTAGATTTATTATACGATGAGGCACGTGAATGCATATACCAAATCGGGTTTCATACAACGGATACAACAAGTGGGCCATTCTTTTGACATCAAAACCTTTTCAAAATAATTGCAGACTATTTCCAGGCATGAAAAGAACTTTGTACCAGGCACAACATTGATTAAACCTAGCGTGTATATGCAAGAGACTATCATTCAACGGCTTCGATCGTCGACTCAACAAGGATTCAGGAAATGCCATATCGCATGGTTAGCTGAGTTTACTTTTACTTTTGTGCGACTATCTCCTCCTGGATGATGAGTTGGTTTCAATGAAGATTCTTGGGAATTAGGGTACAAAGTGGCGTCCCCAGCACCACTCGGCGTTTGTTCCAGTCAGCTTCTCTAGCCGTTGCACAGCCAAGTGTAAGGCAGCAGAGAGTTACCAGAAGGACGTGGTATGCACCAAATAACCGTCTACCAGACTGTTCCAGATTTTTTCCTCACGGTTTTCTCCCGAAGCCTTTCCCGCGATCGGGTATCCCACAAGGCAGTGGAGGTTTAAAATCAGGATTTCCTTCCCTTAGATGAAATGCTATGATAACGAGCTCCATCTGCCCGAAGCAAACTGGTTTTCAGGCGCCAGTCACTCGCCCTCGCCCCGTCTCCTGTTGGTAGAAGCAGTTCCTCCGGGCTCGGGGAGCCACTCGTGCAGGCCAAAAGCTGGACTTGGTTGTCAGAGGCGATTTGAGACGCGTGCCATATGGGAGCATTTTATAAACAGTGGGAGCTATGACAACCTTTGGAACCAACAGAGTTTAAGTGGTATGACGCAGAATTAGCTTAAAACCCATCATGATACATGCCAGTGAAAGCTGCCCGGAACTGCGTTGCTGATGTGGCTCGTTGTGCGAGAAACATGATATACACGATATAAGGTTTAAAAATAGAAACGTACCCACAGCGGAATTGTGGGCAACAGTCTGGTTTGCCTGATGATGTTTATAAGCTGCTAACAGAAAGAAATGTGTGTTAGTCTGTTTGTGGCACTAGACACTAGTAACACAATCGACAGAATTAAACCCCGAAGGAAATCGGCACACCACAGGATTCTTTCGATTTGCCCAAACAATGTATTCATTTGTTTGTATAACTTTACGTAAACAGTGTTTCAAGCAGGTGTATCACTTGTGTCCTTTCAAGAGATCAGATCGAGACCGAATTGCGAAACGGATTATTGTTGCGACACCACATCCCACTTGCGTCAATCTCATAATGGCCAAAGCGTCACAGCAAAACACACTTACTAGTAACCTGTCCAAAGTCGGCGCAGCAGGTCTTCTTGACTGAGGTTCTCGATATCGCATTAATCATATGCCCCGAAACCCTGTTCAGTGGCGGTCTTGCTCTAAGAATCTTCTTGGGGTGTTTGCTTACTCATCCATGTTGTCAAGTGGAGTGACGAGGAAAGCTTGTTATGATGCATGGTAGTGAAAACCGCAAGGAAGCTGCCATGCTGATGTCGCCTTACACGTTTACGAAACTTGTTTGAATGCATGTTCCTTTCCAGATTTAGACACCTGATCCCAATTTGTTTGTACACACTCTTCTACAGAATCCGTAGCTATTTAAGCCTCACACTTCCCCATCTTTTAGAATTTGTATGGCGGTTAAGCATTCGGTACAGGCTAACGATGTAATGCTGTGTGTGATTATGATTACTACAATAATTTTCACGAACACAACACTTGTAAATACAATCCCATTCGAAGTTGTTTTTATGGTCTTTAAACAAAAAAGTCTACAGACATTGGATAAACTAGTAACTCAAGAAAAAATACAAACATTAGCAGTAGTGAGGTACCCGAAGTAATAATCCGTAAATTGCACAAAGCATCAAATTCTTGTACAATGTATCAGAAGATTAATTTAGACATGAAAATCAGTTGACCCATCTACAAATAACAATGACAATGTCACAGATAGTGTGAAAAATCGCATTCAATCACAAACTCACCCGAGCGAAACAGATAAAATTGATCCTGGCCAGACACCGATATACGAGCAGCATTCATTATATCACGAGACCAATGAATGATTTTCGGAAATTGTTGCTCCACCGAATGGCAAACCACCACGCATGGATCGACATCACAATTTTCCAAATCCACATAGAAAGATGGTTCGTTGTTATGTTTGTTTAACGGTATGTTTAGTCCAGCCCGCACTTCAGCGCTCAACAACACATTCATGTCTAACATCGCATCCGGAAAAGAGACAAAGTTAACCGCTTCGGATAGTGTAGGCGCTGCGGTTGACGAAGGCGCAGCGGGCTCGGAATCGTCAGAGAGAGAATCGGAGCTTGTTTCAGAATAGTTTGTCCATTGAGTCGTGGAGGTAGACGAGATTGCACCACTAGCGCTAGTGGTAGCTTTGTATGTACGCTCGCCAACTCTTCCGACCTCTAAAATGCATTTTAGTGATTGATTAGTTATCAAACATGTTAATTAGGATAGATTGTGATGAAGGGATATGTATGTATGTATGAGAGCACAAGCCTGATCCAGGCAAAGTGCCGTACAGTCAGAGACTACACGTAGGTTAAGATACTTTCAGGTTGCCCAGGTCTAGACAGATACGAGGAAGAAACAAGAACAGGAAATGGTAGTGAGACTAGAGCCTGCTTTAGCATGCAGCTCACTACCTCTGGCTAATCAATTTAGCACGGTATTAGCAGCACAGCACAAAGTACTGCACGATTGCACATCCGTGCACGGATGAGGGGATATGAGTGATAAAAGCGTGCCTCTGTATTTCACGAAAGGAGTTGGCATTCTGGATGCACATTTTGGGTCGAATCAACGATAAAATTGAACTATAAGAAAGAGCAATGTGGCGTGCGTAATATGGTGTGGAAAATCTAGTTTTACAAAGCACATGACTACAAAATATTGGGATCCAAAAGACAAAAACAGTGAGTGCACAATCAATTATCTTAATCGAGCATTAAAGGTCATTCAAAGAAGTCAATATGGATAATGTTATCCATTAAAAACGTGGTTTAGTGATTAGAATCGAGTGTAAAGTGGGGTAAAAACAACTTGTTTTATTCAAAAAATATTTTCACCTCGTTTTTATCGTTAGGTAGTGAAGCTGTTCGAAACATTTATGAAGTGCCATTACAGAAACAATAGTGGATTGATAAATCAGGTATATCGTTGTCGTACGTTATATGATTAAAGGCAAAAGATGGAATGCTTTGAATATACTTTTTTGGAAATAGAACAGTCTTTAAAAAAATTTGCAGATTTGTTGTGGCTGCTCCAACGACAACAGTCCGTGCCACTGTTCACGGAAGGTTGTTGGTTTGACTAAATATACTGATGACAAACCTTTTAGAATTCGGGCTCAGCTTATCACAAGAATGCACAAAGTGAAATGCATTCCTCCACTGTTTCAAGCGCATGCGGATCCTGGTCTTACAGTCCCTACCTGATGAGTGCAAACAGCACGAAAACGGTTGTGGGGTGTGTGTGACGGAAAAGCATGCAAATAAATATTTTGAAGTTGATTATGTCTTTGATCGTTAAAAGATAGATGAATTATTATCAGATTATCCAGCAATTATTAAAAGAGTGAATTCGAGGTGATTGCACAACAGGTTGGCCTGTATCGGGGACTAACTTTGAAGATATGAAAGACCACGCAGAAATAAGCTTTGATTCGCTTATTCAACTCAAAAACGCACCTTCACATTTCATTCCTTTCGCAATACACATTCTAAAACGGCAAGCCGGGCATTCCAACCAGAGTTGCGCATCCACGGGACAGTCACCAGTTCCATGGCAGACAGGCCTCAAATTACTGCGTACAACACGTTTAAAAAAGTGTTTGCAACCACGACACGTCAATGCACCATAGTGCAATTTTCTTGCTCGATCACCGCAAACCACACAGACCAATGTAGCTGAATTATTCGGTCGAATTGATGAGCGGGAAGACGGTGATGGTCTGGATCCACGATTGATTAATAGAGAAAAAAGCAAGAATTCAGCGTCATAATGGAAAACCATGTGGGATATTAATATGCTACAATGCAGCAACTCTAATGCAACTATGCAGCTCTATTGCCCGACTCCAAGCTTGTAATTCCAATGGCAAATTAACATGGTCATTAGAAAATTAGTGAGCGATGCACACAGACTTATTGGCACAAATAGGAAAGCATAGAAAATTTATGCTACACTAAAATTTGTGAAAACAGAAATCATATAATAAACAAGGTTATACTTGAATACCATTGTTGCATAGGTTTCGTACAACGAACCACGATGTTCAAACACAGAATCACATAGTGATTCGTGGTCAATCACTCGAGGCGCTTATGGATGACCAAAGTAATGTGTTGCTCGCATCCCCCGAGGCTCACTAAACTTAATCTTACTGTCTCACCTGATGACGACAAACAACCAGAAACGGTAGTGGATTGTAATTTCGGGGGATGTGAGCAACATATTACTTAGAAATCATGAGTTATAACACTTCCCTGAACTTATGCTTTCTAATGGTTATCAGGAGTATGATCGATGTTGATCACATATTTCACAGGTTTTAGAACACACAGAAACCATTTTGAAGAAAATGAATGAATGAGTTGATATTAGAAGAAAACATGTGTCTTAAAATAATTTAGGTGACCACTTACGCGTTTGAGGCATCAGAACGATTATCGGAGTTTATATTTGTTGAGGCTTGAAAACTGAATAAAGAAACGTATTAGTGAATATATGAAAACAGAGAATTATTTAAAAATATAAAGGCTTGGACCCTATATGTGTGCACACATTAATTCAAAAAATAACAATTTGAGGAAAATAAACGGACGAGGTCATCTTACAAATTATCTAAGTATGCCATTATATAATAGTTGTACTTTATGGGCGAATATACTTATATCAGCGATGATTTTCAACGCAGATCTGGTGATAACATTTTTTGTATATTAGTCAGCGTTTCTACGTTTAAGATGCCTCAAACGCACCAGAAAACGTAGAGCCGTGAATTTCAAAGCATTGATTTAAGCACGAGAGAAAACAAAACGTGTGTAAATCAGTTTATCCGTGAGAAAAACTAGCAGTAGCGCTGTAGCATCATTGATTGTAATCCGTCTTTTTGTTTTCTTTTACTCTACTTCCTGTATACTCTTCCATGTACAATACTCATGTATTTGACTACTGTACCAAGGTAATAATGTACGTTGAATTTCCCGAGTTTCGTCTTCGCCGTGCGTGTTGACTTTTTGTTTGTGTAAATATTCATCTGTGCGGATAATACTAAAGTTCAAGTTGCACAAGGCTAAAGGTGGCTAAAACCAATAACGCGCACAGATTTCCTTCCATGGTATGCGGTTGAGCACCCGGCACTTCGATATTTTCAGCTGCTCCATCGAATTCATCCGAGTGAACGACAATCGCCTTTCCAATTCGAGTAATATAAAGAAGAATATATTCGTTTGTTTGGTGAGCTGCATTTAATAAGAATCTTTTGTTATTGTGTAGATTAAAATCACACCTCTACATATTAACAAAAAATGATATGATATTATTGACAAAAAGGTTATACTGTAATGAATTGAGTGAATTAACCAACCCAAGAATTAAATTGAGAATAACCACACTCACTTGAATCACACAGCGTGTATTAATTAATGTAACTAACAACGAGAATTTGAATTACAGAATTATCGATTAGTATTGATTGTTATTCAAACAATCATCACATATACACATGATGTGAATCGAATGTATCTTTATAATGAAAGGTATTACTATTAAAGCCGATGGAGACTCACAAAGACATCACTGCGAGCGAGGCCGATGCGTAAATGACAAATCGGCTTCAGTATAGCGCCTCAAAAAATAAAGACCTTGAAGTTGCTTTTGCTTCGAAAAAAGTATATATATATATTGTAGTTGATGATATAATAGTAAATAAGTTTGTGCTTTCACGCACCATAAGCATCATGTTATTTCTTAATCATAATATTTTTTTATCGATAACAAATCTTTCTCACCTTTTGGTGATGAGGCAAATTCCCATCTTCCATTCACAGTTACACACGCCGGTGTTCCTTACGAATCAATCCTGGTAGTGGCGCGTGTTTTCAAGCACACCTTCGAAAGCATTTGGGCACTCGTTTCGACTTGCTCGACTATCGCCCTGTGATACTTATACTGAAACTGATACAGATACACAAAAATTATTTGGTAACGCGAATAAGTTTCGTCTTTGTTTAGTTGGCACAAACCTCCAGTTCAGTTCCGTTTAGTTTGTACAGGACAGTTTGTGGCTAACGAGCTAATCAAGCGTCCAATTTTCTTTCGGTGGTATGCCACAGCAGAGCGTCCACAACTTAAAACAATATCTTCACAAATATCTTCTGGAATGAGAGTAATATGCAATGCAACAGGAAAAATCCCCTCATATATAGGTGAGGAGAGACATTAGTGCGTTCCAAAGACAACATGAGGATTATACCAACTATTCACGAACGGAGAAAAATCAGGTAATAATAAGGCAACAGATTCGAGTCCCTCCTTAAAACCCCCCACCGAATTACAACAAATAAACTTTCAGGAAGACGATCCCAGTAATTTACTACCCTTTCACTAAAGAAGTACTCACTAACATTTGACCTCATATGTCGCTTGGCCAGTTTTAATGGGTGGCCTAGAGTACGCACTCTTGGCGCCAGAGCATACATTTCACTTTGATGAAACCTGTCATGATATTGATGGTTTCAATCAGGTCCCCACGTAGACGCCGTCTTTTCAGTGAGAAGCGATCTAGACTCAGCACTCGGTCCTCATACGACGTACTTAATTGCCCTACATTCAAACGAGTAGCTAGGCGTTGAACAACTTCGAGCTTGGCAATATCTTTTTCCAAATAAGGTGACCGTGCTTGAAGGAAATACTTGAGAAGTTGTCTTACGACCGCTTTGTATAATGGTATGAAAACCTTCGGGGACCTGCAGGATAAAACTGATCGAAGGGTAAAAAGCTCGCTCCAAGCGCGTTGTGCACTAGCTACACATTGATCAGTTCATTTAAAGTCCGCTTAAACCTCTATAGCTAAGTCACGAACTTTCGGCACCCCATTTATCTCAAGTATACCATCTGGTCCAGCAACCTTTAGCTTCCTAATGACTTTAGATACGAGATAGATTTTAGTTAAGTTAACTGATAGATCCCATGTAGCAGACTACTTAATGACCTTTTTGATATCCTCTCTAAGTCTGTAAGTCTGTAAGTCGGATGCTTCAGAGAAACGCTCGTCACTGTCTAAATTGTTTTTTGTCTGCTTAGACTCGTCGACGATCGCGACGTCAAAAATTTGTCCCTGTTGTCTTTTTGAAACACGTCTATTTATAAAATGCTGAAAATATTATTACAATTCACTCTTTAACAGTATCAGATGTCAGCTTAAGATAATGCTTGGGTGAATACAGAAGACTTGAAATGATGAGAAAGCGTTCTCATTTAAAAAACATTCTCTTATTGTAGGAGAAACTAAAGAATACAACAAAATGTGTTTTACCTATTGCCGAAAAGCGATCTTAGACTGTATTCGGGAAACAAATATCCGCAGTTGCAATTCGAACCTGGCTTTGAATTTTCAAAAAAACGGAAGGCTATACATTCTTCTAGAGCACTGATCTAACAAATTATTACTTTGTACTGGAGAAATGTTTCACGCAGTCCAGCTGACATGCCTGCTTAGAAATTTAAAGTGAATATCCCCGGGCGCCCAGCTCGGGAAATCCAATTAATCCATTCGTGATATGAAATAATTATTTATCCTCGAATTCGCAAATAATTGGGTTTAGCAACTTGAACGTCAAGGTCAACGTGGTATTTTGCTTCTTACGAATCCTTTGGTTTGTATTTATTTGATTTCCACCGGATTTCAACATGGTTATGACTAGAAAATCTGCAAAAGTAGATAATACAGCAACTACTGTCACGAAGATGCAAGGGAATCGGTGCCCCGCTGCTCGCTCGGGGGACTCTTGTCTTGTATGCGCTAAACAGGTTGCTGATAATGCAAAAGCAGTACAATGTGAAATATGTCTCAAATGGATGCATATTCGGTGCGGAGGAATGAAGCCAGAGACGTATCGGTGGCTCCAGATTATATCATGCGATATTATTCGGACTGTATGTAAGATATGCCTTCCACCATCAAGTGTTAAGCACGGATGTAGCCAGAATAAAGTCGTAGCTGCATCTACTAAAACCGCTAAAGTGCTTGTTGGAGGTGACATAGACATTGACCCAACCTCAGCTGAGGATAGACACCACCTATCTGTGGAGAAAACTTGCATGCCCTTCGCTTCCTCGACTACAAGCCGTTTACAAAATGGTATTAGTATCGAGGATCCGTTGAACGTGCAGGAACTGGACGTTTGCTCGCCTTCAACACCGTTTGCTCAACAGTCAGGAAGCAATAAGACTTATGCAGATGTGACGTCGAAGGATCTACCCAGTGATCCGGGCTATGAAATATTGTCACAGCGATCGAGCAAAATAGAGGCTCAGCTAAAGGTAGTGGAAGAAGTACCTACTTCTGATAATGCTTTTAGATCTCCGATCTCAAAGAAGCCACATTAGGATTCTCGGAAGCGATGCCTTATTATGGTAAATGTTCCTGAGCAAACCGGGGACATGGCTGAAATACGTTTACAGAAAGAGCGAACTTTCCTGCAATCAACTTTTTCAAAGCTTCTTGATCAAGGAGAGGAAGGAGTCACCATCATTTCTGCATTCCGACTTAGCCGGAAGAAGGAGGATGATAAACCGCGGACGCTGAAAATTGTTTTAGCTTCGGATGAGGAAGTCCAGATGGTACTAAGACGCGCTCATCGTCTTAAGGGTGAGCCATTCAAGATACTACGCGACCTGTCTCCTGAAGATAGAATCAAAATGAAAACAGCTACCCAAGAATTGCGAGCACGCAGGGAAGCTGGCGAGGTTGATCTCCATATTGTGGATTTTCGGGTAGTGAGGAGGAGGCCGCACATTCGTTGGAAGCCGCTGTCAATCCAACCCCAGTTAATCATTCTGTGAAGAGATTTCGAGTATTGCTTTTCAATGCGAGGAGTCTACGCAATAAACTTGACGAGGTTAGTGAAATTGCCTGTCGGCGACAGCCAGATATCATTGCTGTTACGGAATCGTGGTTAACAATGGATATATCTGATATGGAGTGCGCGCTACCACACTATACGCTTTTCAGAAGTGACAGAGTAGCTTCGAGATCTGCCGGTGGCGTTGCCGTATACTTTAAAGAGCACCTGATTGTGGAAGTATTGGAAAGGTTTCAACATGATGCTGGAAATGCCGAAAGCCTCTGGTGTAAGGTGAAGTCTAGCTCTAGAGCTGCATCACTTGGGGTCATTTACCGCTCACCTGGCGCTTACGTTCCTGTGTTATGTGATCAAATCAAACGGTATGGTATCACTGGTGACTGTATCGTTCTTGGAGACCTGAATGCTCTTGATATAAACTGGACGGATTTAGTTTCGAGGGGTGAACCGTTCCAACGAGAATTCCTAGATACGATTTTGGAGCTGAATTTGGTGCAGAATGTAAACGATCCTACGAGGATATGCGTCAGGCAAGTTTCTTCGATATTGGATTTGGTGGTCACACCTAGATTCTCTGATGTTACGAATCTGTCTATTGAGACCCCCATTGGCTGCAGCGATCACTGTTCTTTATGGTTCGTTTGGAATCGGGGTCTTCAACCGAGAATACGTACGCATGCCCGGAGAAACTACTGGAAATTAGACACAAAGAGTCTAATCACGTCCGCAAACTCGATAACTGGTCACTCCCTCTATCAACGAATGTTGATACCTGTTGGTTGGACTTTTTGGGTAAAATAAGATCGCTTGAAAATCATGAAGGAAAGATCCCCCGCTAAGGGACCGCCGTGGTTTGATAACGTTATTCGTAAATACATGAAGGTAAGAAAGCGGTTATGGCGGAAGTTTTGTTCTAGTGGATGCACCGATGACTATGTAACCTACAAAGTTATCCGCAACAAGTGCACCTACCTCAAAAGAGAAAAAAGGCAGAACTATGAAACTCGCTTGGTGGACGAAGCCAACTCGATGCCGAAACGCTTGTTTGCGTACATAAGACGTAGAACGAAAGCTTTTCAACGAGTACCTTGCTTGAGATCTATGGGAGGTTCGACTGAACATGAAGATGAACGTAAAGCAGTTCTTCTCGCCGCTCAGTACAATTCGGTTTACACAGAGGAGACGTTTCCCATTCCTCTGCTTCATGAGAGCAACGCCGAAATGCCGGATATCTTGATCTCGCCAGAGATGGTGCAGTATTTACTAGAACGACTCGATGTACACTCAGCACCTGGCCCGGACGATATACACCCAATGCTTTTAAAGGTATTATCGAGTATCATACATAAACCGCTGGCGCTAATCTTCAATTTATCCCTGAGGTATGGTAGGTTACCTAAAGATTGGAAGTACGGCGTTGTCAAACCAATGTATGAGGGCGGTGAAACCAGTGATCCGGCCAACTACCGACCGGTTACCCTCACTTCGGTAGTTGTGAAGTCTCTGGAACGACTGCTGAAACAACAGATTGAAGATTTTCTCCGTACAATTAGTCAGTTAACATCTGTTCAACATGGTTTTACGCCAAGACGATCATGCTCATCCAATCTCATCACTGCTCGCGAGCACTGGTGTGCTGAAGTTGATCTGGGTTTCCCGGTAGTCACTGCCTTCATTGATTTCAGTAAGGCTTTTGACCGTGTTCCATTTCAACGTCTATTGCTCAAGCTCCGTGCTCGTGGTGTGAAGGGACCTGTCCTAACTTGGATTGAAGACGTCCTTGTTGACCGTTATACACAGGTCGAGGTTAACGGAGCCAAATCGCAGGTTACACGTCCAACTTCCGGGGTTCCACAAGGATCTGTTCTCGGCCCGTTACTTTTTAAAGTATATGTTAATGACCTCCTCGACTCATTAAATATGAATTGTCTACTTTTCGCGGATGATCTGAAAGTTTGGGGTAGGGTAAGCTCCTCTGTTGATAATACCATTTTCCAGAACAAATTGAACAAATTGCTTGATTGGACGGTAAAATGGCAGCTTCCTGTAAACCGACAGAAATGCGCTGTAATGCTTTTGGGGCCAGGCACGCCTGAAGATGCGTACTTCCTCGGGGATCATCAACTGAAGTGGGTTGATACTGAACGTGACCTGGGTACAATTGTGACTCGGACGCTTAAATCCAAAGAGGATACGATCAGAAAAGCTGCTGCTGCAAACCGCGCATGGTAAGCTATCAGTCGGTCGTTTTCGGCGATTACTCCACAAATGTTTCGCATTCTTTATTCCACATACGTGAGATCAGTTTTGGAATATGGTTTGCCAGCCACCTATCCTCAAACTAAGGGAGAACGTGACCAGTTGTAAAAATTGCAAAGGCGGGCGACGAAACGAGTACAAGGATTGAAATCAATTCCTTATGTGGAGAGAGTTCAACGCCTCAACCTCATGTCGCTCAGTATTCGGCGTGTGCGCTACGACCTGCTGCTAACTCGTCGCATATTACTGGGAGCTTATGGTGACGAGCTGCGCGAGTTTTTCCCTCTCGTGACGGACTCAAGAACCCGTGGCCATGCTCTAAAGCTTCAGAAGCGAAGGACACTACGCCTACCTCAGGGATTCACGCTCTCAACAAGAATTGTTAACTTGTGGAATGCGCTTCCGGAAGAGGTTATCTCAGCGAGCTCTGAAAACCAATTCAAGCAACTTTTGGATAAGGTATTGCCTGTAATCACGGCAAAGCTGAACAACACTGGACAGGATTTCTTCAACTGAGGTTCTCCTGAACTATGTTGCTGATATAAAGAGATGCGGCTTACAAGGGCTTGACCCCCTGTCGTCTCTCAAGAAGAAGAAGAAGCACAAAGTCAGATGAACGTTCGAATGTCAGGTCACGGATACGCATACCTGATGAGCGGCAACAACCGCGAAACCGGTCGTGTGCTTCCGTCCTGCTTTTCGAACGTCATATACTACTTATTAATGAAAATCTGGCTTCAAACAAAAACTAACCATCATGCTGTTATTGGAATGGTGGGACTTAGCGCAGTCCTGCACATAATATATATATATAGATATATAGATATATATATATATATATATATAATCACGATCAATGGACGATGATAGCTTGATTAATAGTTTGGGGCGAAATTCCTGATTAGCTCTTTGTGAAGTGGAGAAAAAGATTTACGAATGCTAGGATGCAAGAAACAAATGGAGAACAAAATGGAAGGAAAAAAAATTAAGGGGTCAAAAGTGGTGCGAAATATAATGAAGTTTGTCATAAAAAATTAATAAATAAATATATAATGAATAAATGCAATGTTTTTATAAACGGAAAGATGATAAGAAGATTAAAAAAGGCATGTCATAAATCCACGGATAAGTAAATCTAAGAATTGTGGGGAGGAAGAGGGTGTGGCTGAAAGCAGGAAAGCAGTAGGTGTGTGGCTCCAATACTCTTGGGATTTGTCGACGAACGAACCAAAATAGGTTCACACACGGATGTTTGTTATCCTTCAGGAATGAATCGCATACGGACAAATCTCGGGCGGATAGATTTCTAGCCACTAATCCATTTCCAAATCGCTGTTCTCTGATTTTGCTGTAAATTGGTAACCAATTTATCGCATTATTCACACATTGTAACTAGAATCAACCTATTTTATTACGTTTTTTGAAAAAAAATTATATATATCTATTGATATTCAAATTTTTAAAAATCGAACTATGCCTAAAGTGTCATATCCCTGCATTTCAATCGAATGTGGGAAGAAAGTAGTCATAAGTATAGCTTGTGATGTGTGCCATAGATGGGCTCATCCAAAATGCTCTGACATTCTTGCCAAGCATTAAGAAACTTATTGTAAAAATAGTTTCCTGGAATGGGTATGCGGGGACTGTAAGCGAAACGCAAGGGAA
>JACCGJ010003223.1:0-14458 GCA_013407085.1 Atriophallophorus winterbourni
AATGGAATGACCTTTGCAGAAGCTTAGACATCACTGCCCCACCTGCGTCACTGACATGATTGTTTAGACCCCCGAACTCACCTCGTGCGAACACACCCAGGTTACTGCGTGTAGTGCTCATGTCCGTTCAAGATGTAGAGAATATGTTGCTCGCCTCATCCCTCTTAGTGGTAAACAAATCGGCTGTGCGAATATTTCCGGACGTTCCGTGGGAAGAACGGCAAATTCGTCGTAATAATCCGGAACTAGCAAAAGAAGCTATGAATCGCATAGCTGTTATAGTTCACGGTGTACCAATTTCGAACGAAGTAGAATCCAGCAAACGTCTACAACACGATTGCAGCGAATGGAGATTTTTACAAGAGATCCTAGATTTAAAGGACATAATAACGACTCATGTTATGCGCCTTATACCGAAAAAAGAAACGCATCAGCCTCCTCCTCTCAAAATATCATTCCGCACAGATGAGATGAAGGACAGAATACTCGAGGCGTGGTATCAATGCCGAAAATTTGCACCCCCTGAAATTCGTATTCGGGCTGTATACGACATAAAAAGCACGAACACTATTGTTCCTGAAATGACTTCGCTACCAAATGCACCTGAGACAAAAACGTGGAGCAGCCGACCAATTCTGGGTCGGCGAATCCGACCCAGACTCACGCCGAGTCGGAAAAGTAGTAACGACTTCAACGCCTCAGCTGTACAGTGTGAGCCGGATTGAATTTATGCATACCAACCCTCAATCTTTGCCAAACATATCACAACCTGGAACTAAAACTAGTCTTTCACATTGACCATCATTGTTAACACATAAAACCATAAAGTGCCTCTATACGAACGCGCAGTGTCTGAGAAATAAAATACAGGAGCTTGATACTGTATGTATACAGCACTCACCGGACTTAGTTGCAATTACCGAAACATGTTTTGAACCTCATTTATCAGACAATGAATTGGCATTGAAAGGAATGTCTCTTCTCCATCAAGACCGTATGGGACGCGTTGGTGGCCTAGCACTTTACTACAACCAACAGTTATCATGCAGAGAAATTGACGATATTGACCTACGTGTACAGGATACTCTGTGGTGCTCAATTAAGCTGACAACTGGAGAGGACTGCATTGTTGGCGTGATTTATCGGGCTCCAAGCGCAAGTGACGCGCACAATGTTGAACTACTCCAGAAAATTCGACTTCTGGCTGCCAGATTTCAAACGCCACTCCTAGTTATGGGAGATTTCAACCTTCCAAACTTGATGAAGAAAAACGCTCGTTCGACGAATTCGCTCGACGATGCGTTTCAAGGAAATGATCTTCGAATTCCTTTTTCTAACCACGTATTTGAAACACTAGATATAGAGAAGGTAAAATGCCAAGGCGTAAATGGATAATACTAACGAGGAGGAACAAGCCGTCGAAAATCTCGGATACGGGAACTCCCTTGGGTTCTACGACCACCTGGTTCGCTTTTTATTCGATATGTTTGTTTCTCAAGCCGAAAGAATGAATGACATCAAAAAACACAAAACTACAACTGGATATTGGAAGTATTCACAATGCTCTTCGAACGATTTCTGACTGGAAACCAGACACCGCGGACGTGCATCGTTCTTGGGTAAACTTCATAGAAAATCTGTGTGATGAAATAAAACTACATTCAAGATTCGTGCCGAAGACAACGAAAAACGATTTACCTTCACATTGAGAAGCCGTACACGGAAGTGGATTAAGACACGTAACGATGCATGGAGAAACTATGTCCAGAATCCAATGCCATATAATTGGGAATCATATCGTCTCTTGAGGAACAAGGTCACCTCTCTTATCACCGAGGACAAGCAGTCTCACCAGTCAAGACTTCTGATCATAATGGAGCGGAACCCCAAAGTCCTGTACCAGATTGTTAACACCACATCAAAATTTAAGCCAGGAATCTCAGCACTACGCACACCTCATGGTTTAATTACGACTACGTCCGAGGCTGCCGAAATTCTTGCAGGTTACTACTGCAAAGCTTTAGTCCCAAGGAATCAGTGCATCTTACGCCAAATTCGATCGGCTTTTCCGATGAAATACTAAACGAAATCTCCATAAACAATGAGTGTGTAATGCTCAGACTTCTTCGTTTGAATGCCGCAAAGTCACCAGGAGCAGATGGAATCACTCCTTTTATCCTCAAACAATGTGCATCCTCATTGTGTGGTCCACTCAGCACGTTATTCCAAATTTCGCTCGAAAATAGTATCGTTCCCGCGGAATGGAAATCTGGTATCATCACACCAATCTACAAGGGCGGGAATAGATCAAACGCTGCGAACTATAGACCAGCTACGTTGTTGCCAGTAATGTCTAAAGTGTTAGAGAGTTTAGTAGCGGAAAAGATCACCAATCACCTCGAAACCCATAGACTGCTTGCGACTGAACAGCAAGGTTTCAGGAAACACCACTCATGCCTATCTAATCTCTTGCTCACCTTAAACGACTGGACTGAATGTGTGGACAATGGTCACTCCATCCACGCATGCTTTTTAGATATGTCAAAGGCTTTCGACCACGTCAATCATAGTATTTTAATCCAGAAACTTGAATTGCACGGGATAACAGGAAAACTTCTTGCTTGGCTAAAAAACTATTTACGCGACAGGAGTGCCCAAGTCAGAGTTGACGGCGCCTTATCGAAATCATTTAAAATTACGAGCGGAGTGCCCCAGGGTTCGGTCCTCGGACCAATTTTGTTTTTGATCTACGCAAACGACATTCCCGAGCGTGTTAATTGCAAGATTGTGTTATTTGCAGACGATATCAAGCTTTGGAGAAGCATACGTACAGATGACGACTGTGAAATTTTGCAGAAGGATCTAAACACATTGCACGACTGGTCTCTGAGAAACAAACTACCCTTCAACTTCCAAAAGTGCAAGGTGTTAAACATTGGAAAGACCGTGAACTACAACTAAACTCTTGGGTTGAGAAGGATTTGGGTGTTTGAACCAGTTCAAGTCTGAAGACTCCACTGCAGTGCAAAGCGGTATACAAAAAGGCGTCACAAGTATTGGCGTTATTGAGACGATTTTTCGGCAGATTCTCCAATCAGTCAGTACCCCGTATCATGAACACCTATCTAAGTCCAGCGATGGAGTACGCCGTTCAGGCTTGGTCACCCTGAATTCAGAAAGACATCAATCTTCTGCAGCGTATTTACCAAAGAACCACAAAGCTTGTACCCGGACTAGCTTCTAAACCATATGAAGAACGTTTGAGGAGTCTCAATCTTTTCGACTTTCGCTGTAGTCGGCTAAGAGGTGACCTCATACTGATGTACAACATTATGCACGTCCCTAACCATCCCTTGTCCAAACTTTTCACACGCTCGCCACCCCGTGCTAGTCGGAATCATGAACTTACAGTGATTATTCCCAATTCAAGACTGAACTATCGAAGATATTCGTATGCTGTACGTGTAAGCTTCACATGGAACACTCTCCCCTCCATTGTTACACACTCAGCCAACCTGGATATTTTTAAAGCTAATTTGGACAAATACGTGAGAGAAAACCCAAATTTTGATACGATTTACGCTACATGAGTTTCCCTGTTCTTCTTCTTTTTATTGTATATAACTCATAACTCCATCCTATGGTTATTGTTAAGCTAAATGCTTTTTAGACCATTACAACTTTGAACTTTACAACTTTGAATCTGTAGAGACTGTGGTCACCGTTCAGAACTCTCTGTTTGTCAGTATAGGTTTCGACTGTAATACCAGTCAGATAAAAGCTGTATCTGAGCAAATCATTCAACACGACGGTTCAGCTGTTGCACATTTGCCGGAGAGTCTTGAAGAGCATTCTCCCTATCAAGACGCCACCTACATAAATCCGACTGATAAAGGCCTGTCCGCCCAAAACTTCTGTGGTACGAAAGAAGTTAAGAAACCTAATCCATATGCATATCGGAAGGTCCAGCTAAAGCCCTCAGATTCTAAACCAAAAGTCATGGTAAAAATTGTATAAAAGTAGACATGATAGCTATCCGATCTATGGCAGTTGAAACATCCCGCAACCAGCGAGAACGACAGGCACAAAGTGTACAGTCATTCCATGGACTGAGCGTTAATTGCACCAATATAAGGGAAACGAGTGTCACCTTACTGTGTGATAGGTGAAAATACGATAGAGGAGAATATATAAAGTTGTGCAGCATGATGTACATGGAACCAGTTGAACCATTATCATTGGTACGGCTAAATCGTAAACCTACTCCATCAAATTTGGACCAGCCAAGAATGCGTAAAATCACGGTCAGCTCGGAGAGAGATCTAGAAAACACCTAACTGTCGTTTTTCTTTTGCGTAGGGAAGGATCGGAGACCACTGTACGGATAATTGCAGATGCGCCCTGGTGGGAAAGAACCCAAAAAGCTCAACAACAAACGCAAACGAAGCAAGGTGATGACCTCAGTTTAATCCTGTAGGGAGTACCAGAAGTTGACGAAGCAACTGATAAAGCAGTGCAGGACAAACACGATCAACTTCAGTGAAGATACGTGAGTGACATAATTAGCTGTGGCAGACACGTTCCGCATCCCCAAATTTACGGTGAATCGGTTCGAAGCCTCTTAAAATATCGTTCTTACGCAAAGATATGTCGGACAATGAACACTCGTTAATAAAATGACCAAAGAATAATACCACGAGAAATTAGACTAAGCAAATCGAAACTTCATATTGGACAGATAGATGCAACAAAACGTCCAATAGAAACAACACCAAGGGAATTAGTGGCTGACGTGCCAGAAACAAATGCAGCAGATACGATAGATTACTGTATTACAAGAGTACAGCCTAAAAACGATCAGGCAACCTTGCGAGCAGAAAACCCTCAAATACCGACTCGGGAGGAGTCGGCCTGACAGGTATTCTGCATTCCGCTAGCCCCTATTCCGAAACCCCAAACTTGCATAGAAAACTACTATGTAATGCCTGTACACAAACACGATGTATGTGCAACAAAATCGGTGAACTGCCAGCAGGTTTTTTGAAATATTTACCAGAATCATCGCTGTAAGAGAAACGTGACTACAGACTCAGCAAACAAATAGTGAACTAGAATTACCCGGCGTATCGCTTATTCTCCATGACCGTGAAGCGAGAAAAGGAGGAGTAAAATTTTACTATAAACAAAGCCTACTGTGACGCGAGATTGCGCACAAAGATATCGTGTAACAGGATAAACTCTGGTACTCAGCCCGATTAGCTAACGGCGAAGAGTGTTTTGTTAGTAGTATATTGCCCACCATCTGCAAAAGAACCATACAATCTGGCTCTACTCGACAGAATTCGCACGGTTACTTCCAGGTTGACTTTTTGGACTTTTAATTATGGGTGACTTCAATTTAACAAATCTGCAGAGCAGTACCATTCACCCAGAACACTACCTCGAACGCACATTCAGTGAGTTGTTGGACGATATTCTTCTTTATAACCACATTGCATTTAATACTTGATACTGCAGAACCGATGTACTTTAATTCCTGTATTTTGTTTTGACAAACAATGAACATGACATTGATAACGATGCTTAGGAAAGTTTACTGGGAATAAGTGATCACGTTGTCATCCAGCATGATTATCTGTTTGAAGCTCTAAGTTTTTATGCCATATATTCTTTAACCTTAAATTCTGAAGCTGCAAGAACAAATGATGCCCGTAAAACAGTTAGACGCAATTTACTGCTAATCGGAAACCAGCAACCAGCAAAGGTTTTGGATATGGTTAATGTCTCATTTCAAAACTTCAATCTAAGTGAGCTCTACGTTTTCCCTCAGGAACTCAATAAAAACTCGAATTTAAATTAAGAATCCAAACTCGTAAGTGGTTAAAGGTACGAAAAGTAGCTTTGCGACAGCACCGGCAGAACAGTTCATCAGAGACCTGGGAAATATTCCGTTTACAGAGGAACAAAGTAAAAAAAATTTGCCATTCAAGACAAGATTGACAACCTAGAACGGATATCACGTATTATGGATTCAACCCCAAAATTCTCTAAGTATTGTTAACGATCAATCTAACATAAAACCTCGAGTTGCGTCCGTGGACACGCCAGCTGGACCAACAACTACCACATCAGAAACTGATGAAGCATTAGCCACGTTTTATTCACCTGTATTCATGCCCGAGAGAACATACAAATTACATCCCAATTCAAACCGTTTCAACCACGGTTGCCCTGAGTGAAATAAATGTCACGTCGAAATGCGTCCTTCATGCATCATTCAATCTAAAGATTCAAGATTCCAGATGTTTCTAATTACCAACCCGTTACTCTAGTACCTGTGATATCCAAATTACTTAAGTGCCTCATTGTTGAGGATCTAATGAAATATTTTGTTTGCTTTCCAGAAAACAGCATGGATTTAGACTGAATTATTCTTGTTTATCTAATTTACTGATAACGCTGGATGATTAAACACAAGCGGTAGATATAATGCAATCAATTCATGCCCTGCTACCTAGATAACTTCTAAGTATTTGATCGTGTTAACCATAGTCTACTACTACAGAAGCTTGGATGGCTTGGTTTAACTGGAAAGTTGTTGACCTTGCTAAATGACTACCTATCAAATCGCACTACCCAGGTACATGTTGACGGTGCATTATCAAACGAATAACACCAACTAGTGGAGTTTTTCAAGGTTCCGTCCTTGGTCCTTGGTCCAATCTTCTTTCTGGTTTATGTCAATGAAATTCCGGAACTTGTTCAAAGTAACATTGCGTTAATTGTGAACGACATAAAGATATGTAGTTGCGTCCGTAGCCCGGAATATTGTCTGCTATTACAAAAAGATCTCGATACGCTTCACAAGCTGCCATTTAACTAGAGCAAATCCAAGCTCATGAATGTGGGGAATACAGTCGATTTCACATAGCACAGAGGTCACAACGGCCTTGAAAATCGCATTGAAGAAAAAGCTTCGGGTGTCAGAATATGCTCCAGTTTGAAAACCTCACTTCTTAATAACACTGTCTTTACAAAGGCAACACGTGTCCTCATTCTACTCAAGCGGGTATTTGGGAAATTTTCGCCCGAGCTATTCCCAAGAATCCTGAATACTTACCTGAGACTTGTAATGGCATACAATGTGCAGTCATATTATCCGTGGCTCAAAAAGGATGTAGAACTTATGCAGCGAATCTATAACCACACATGAAAACTTGTTCTCAGCATCCGAAACAAGTTTCATAAAGAAAGGATAGCTCAGATGAATCTGTTTGACTTTCCCTATCGACGAATCAGACGAGACCTTATCCTACGTCACAAAATATTTCATACCTCAAGTCATCTTTTACAAGATATATACACGCGAAAGGATACACAGAATTATCGAACCCATGATTATAACTTAGTGGTACGCCATTCCCACCTAAACTCTAGAAGGTATTTTTATTCAGCCTGTTTTACGCGGAACAGTTTACCTTCTACCGTTACTCACTCCACTAGCTTGCATGAATTTAAAACGAAATTAGACGAATTTTTATTGAAATATTCGTTTCCCGAATAATTATATACTGTTTAATCTAATTGCTTATCTTGTTTTTATACTCGCACATTTTTTAAATTTATACTATCCTATGGTTGTTGCTAAGCTTGTTGCTTTTAGACCATTGCAAACCTTGAATTACCTTACCTTCCTGACGAAGTTATATTTCAAGCGCATGCGAATCCTGATCTTACTGTTCTTACGTGATGAGTGCAAACAGTACGAAACCTGTCGTTGGGTGTGTGTGTGTGTGATGGAAATGCATGCAAATGAGCATTTTACTCTGACTGCTGTTCCTACCGCAAGTGGTGGAAAATGTTTTGCACATTGAGCATGATACACATCTTTCATCTGCAACTCACCAGCTGTGGGATTGCAGCATAACTGATGCGTTTCATTTAGTTTTGTTCTGATCGTTCTATAGGAACATAACCTATCGACAACTGCGTCTTCCCAAGCATTTTCTGCCGATTGTGAAGCTTGGATATTTCCTATTAGTGATCGACTCAATCGTTCCACGACCCTATTAGCAGAGGGATTGTAAAGTGCTGTATAGCATTTATAAAACGTATAACTGGTTATCTATTCCTGCTTGCTCAGCATTTGCTATCGTCTCTGATTTGTGCTTGTTCTCTTGAGGTTGATGGCATTACAACATGAGTATTACTTTGGAGTGCAATGTAAAATTATCTCGCGTTGGCCGTTTTACATCAGCGAGTTTGTATATTTTTTTCCAAATAGTTAGCTGATTTTGGGTTTGCTCTAATTTGACTGCTGTTGCTAACACAAGTGGTGGTAAATGTTTGACATATGAAACAAAATACTCATCTTTCCACTACAGAAAAACGGATGTGTTGCATTTAGTTTTGATCTGATCGATCTGCCATACAACAATACAGATGGATTTTTATCCATTAGGACGATGTTGGCACGTTCTATAGGAAAATAACGCCTTGATGACTGCGTCTTACCAATAATCTCCCGCCGATTGTAAGCCATATATTTTCTTTTATTGATCGATTTAATCGTTCCACCATCCTATTATAAGAGGGATTGTAATGTGTAATGCATGCATGTTGTATAGCATTTTCTAAGAGGAATGAATTAAACATTTGGCCGGTAAATTGAGGGATATTGGATTCCTTCAGGGAGTCCAAGCCGGGAGAAAACATGTTTTAACCATCTGATGAGTAAATAAGAAGTAATATCTCCGCATATGTGGACTTCGGGCAGGTAGCAACAAGAACAAAATGTTTACTGATGAGGACCGTCGAAAACGGTCCCATTATCTCGACCACGCGAAAAAGCAAATGGTTAAATTGACGCTTCAACTGGTTTGTACCAAAACCTGATTTTTCCCTTCGGGAACAATGCCAAC
This sequence comes from Atriophallophorus winterbourni, assembly GCA_013407085.1. Classification (NCBI taxonomy): domain Eukaryota; kingdom Metazoa; phylum Platyhelminthes; class Trematoda; order Plagiorchiida; family Microphallidae; genus Atriophallophorus; species Atriophallophorus winterbourni. The sequence continues at coordinate 8,922 of JACCGJ010003223.1, forward strand.
AGCTTCTAAGAATGGCTTTGACAATGAAGTACAACAATGTTGCGAAACTGCTGCGATGGGCATTCGTTTTTTGATGGCGATACTGAGTGAGCTTTCATTGCGCTTGTGCCTTCGAATTCATCTTGATAACATCTACCACAGTTTCAATGTAGCCAGAATCTTCGATAGTAAGATCGAGTAGCACGTATCCCAGTAAATAAACTGGCGAAAGTGAATAACTTTGAAACTTATATCGTTTAGGGAATATCAATACGTCTTTGGAATGCAGTTTAGAAATGTTATATCTAGAATAATTGTTATGGGGAGGCAAAGTCAAGTTCTATATAAACAACACCTGAAATTTATATTGGAGAAACATTCAAACCTCGTCCCGAAGAAAAATTTTCGACGTAACAAATTTAAGCTACGTAGCAGGACTAAAAAGTGGATGCAGCAAAGAACAATAGCATGGGAGTTTCATAAGACTACAAATACAGCTGATTCTTGGATGCAATTTACACGACTGCGAAATAAAGTTATCAGCTTGATTCGAGACGATAAACAACCTTTTCAATCGCAATTGATTTCACAGATGCATCGGAATCCAAAGCTTTTATATCGACTTGTAAACGACAGAACAAATATCAAACCAGGTGTCTTTGCCCTAAGAACTTCATCCGGCTTCACTGAATCCGTTGAACAAACCGCTGATTTGTTAGCAGAATTTTATGCTGGAGTATTTGCACCGAAATCCACAGAGCACGAACAGGAACCAAGCATTCGTTATGATCGTCCCACTCTGAGTGAAATAATAATTACTCCGATGGTGGTTGCGCAGCACTTAAGAAAGTTAAACGCAAAGAAATCTCCGGGACCAGACGAAATTTCACCGAAGCTCCTCAAAAGCTGTCATGCGCAGCTCTCGGGACCTTTATCTCGTCTGTTTAGCGAATTGATTCAAGTCGGAATGGTACCAATTGATTGGAAGCTGGGAATAATTACACCAATTTACAAAAGTGGATGCCGTTCTGAAGTAAAAAATTACAGGCCTGTGACATTGCTGTCTTCGGTTTCGAAGGTTTTTGAGCGCATAATCACTGCAGAAGTAGTGTGCCACCTGGAATCTAACGGACTCTTGACAATTGCCCAGCACGGATTTCGCAGAAACCGCTCTTGTCTAACTAATTTGCTGACATGTTTGGACGACTGGACTAGTGTAGTGGACGCCGGAGGCAGTATTCATGCATGCTACTTGGACATTTCTAAAGCTTTTGACAGAGTTGATCACAACTTACTGCTGAACAAGCTAAAGAAACACGGTATTGCTGGAGGACTGTATGACTTTTTGCGAGACTATCTCAGCAAAAGACATATACGGGTTCGAGTTGACGGTATACTATCGAAGGAAATCGACGTCACTAGCGGTGTTCCACAGGGATCCGTGCTCGGACCAATACTGTTTCTGATCTATATGAATGACCTGCCAACACCACGCGGCAGTAAGATGGTTCTGTTCGCAGATGACATAAAAATATGGAAAAAAATCAGCACTGCCGAGGATTGCAGTGTGCTTCAAAGTGACTTGGATGCTGTGCAAATGTGTTTATCTGAAAATAACCTACCGCTAAACATGCAGAAGTCTCAAATCATGCACATTGGTCGTGTGCTAAGCTTTTCTCATTCATACAAGCTTGGCAACAAGATCCTGGAGTACACCAAACAAGAAAAAGACCTGGGTGTCTGGATTTGCGGTAGCCTGAAAAATGGTCTACAATGCGAAGCCGTTTACAAACGCGCGTCTCGGATGCTCGGTGTGTTAAGGCGGATATTCGGACGTTTTTCCCCGAGATGTTTTTCTCTGATGATGAACACGTACATACACCCGCTTACTGATTACGCTTCACAAGCCTGGACTCCATGGCTTCAAAAAGACATTTCACTATTGGATCACATACACCACAGAGCCTCAAAGTTGGTCATTGGGCTCGAAAACCTACCATTCGCTGACCGGCTAAGTAAACTGAAGCTGACGACGTTTGCACAAAGGAGACTGCGAGCCGACCTCCTCCTCACCTTCAAAATCCTTAACAGTGTTTCCCACCCTTTGGATATACTATTTCACCGACGAACATCCAGCAACAACCGCGGTCACAACTGCAAGTTGGAAATACCCCACTCCAATCAGAACTGCCGCAGGTATTTTTATTCTGTGCGTGTTTGTTTCGCTTGGAATTCCCTGCCAGCCAATTCGGTAAGCTCAAACACTTTTTCTATATTTAAATTAAAACTGGACGATTTTCTGAGAGCCAATCCAAATTACGCCCCGAACTATCCATAATCTATCGTTACCAGAATTATTTTGATTTTGAAATTTTTCTGCACACATATACACATATACACTTGTACCTATAGTTCAACTGCATGGTTATTGTAAAGTAATTACTTTTTCAACCATAAATCTTGAATCTTGAATCTTGAAATGTATCCGTAACGTGTGAGCATAATCACACTTTTCGAATATCAGTTGGTGTAAGTCAGGTTCAATTTAGCGATAACAGGGAATTCACTGCGAAATCCTTCTATAGTACAGAGAAATGTCATTGAGAATGGGTTTATCATATGCTGCAGTCTGAATAGTTTCAGCAACAAGCTCACGGATTTGGATCGACACACGACTGCAAAAATGACCAAGTTTAGCACATTTATGGCACTTGACATTGCCCATCAGGCATGCTGGATCATTCACTCGATGATTCTTAGTTCCACAGAGGTAGCATTGTTTCTTTGATTGTGAAGCAGTTTTGGGTCTTAGCAATTGTCCGACTCGGGCTACATATTCAACGGTAAGAAACAAAACAGCTTAAAACTTTAATTATTCCTTATTTAGAGCGATTTCACATGATTTTCCCCATGTGAAATTATGTGGATCTTGGGCTAAGAGCATTTCTCGTAATTGGAGTGTTAAATGCCGCAAGGAAATTGAGAAGAACCTCTTCAAATTTTTTTGCTGGAATAGTGGAGTAGACACATACATATACTACATGGGACAATCGAAAAATATAGCCTTCCAAATTTTTGCCAGTTTCTTAAATAGTTAGTGTGAACTTGAATAGTGCAGCATAAAGATTCTGCTGTGCACACAGCAATTTATAAAATACAACAGATGCTTCGTTGAGCGTAATTTTGCTACGTACATAATGAATATCATTTTGTATTTGTTCTTCAGTACACAGATAATTCCTTATCTGTTTTAATTTTGTTTTCTGGTCAAGCACGTGTTTGAGATGCAGAATGTCTAGTATTTCAATCTAAAATAGGAATGTAGTTTTCATTGTAATCCAAGGATCGGAGCAGGAGGACAGTCAACATCTGTCCAAAATGCTGAAATTGGACAAATATTGGCGGAGGAATTCATTATATTTATTTCGAAAAAATACTTGCGACGTTAATGTGTTGTACCGCAGTAAGAACATACTGGCCGGTGATAAACCAAATTCTATTTGTCCAAACAAAAATGGAAACATGTTAGGTCTGTTAATAACTCTGTGGCATTATAACGGGATCTATGAATATTATTTGTTGGTCCAAGACAAACTTAAATTACTGTAACATGGAAAATAGCTACACCAGACATATAACCTTGGCACGCAAGATCTCGTCTTGACTACTGCAGAAAAAGCTCTCGGTAACTGAGTGTCGTTTTACCTTAAGCTTGGAAATCATTGTCGGGCACTGCACAATGAAGCCTGCCGTATCTTGGGTATTCTAAAAAGAATAATCAGGATATTCACGCCCGAAACCTTACCCCGGTTAATTAATACGTATGTGCGTCCTGTTATGGAATATTCCATCCAAGCATGGGCACCATGGCGAAGGAAGTATATCGAATTACTTTACAGAATTTAGAATCGTGCGACAAAGTTAATCTGCAGTGGACTGACCACTACAATAATGTCCCCAAGAATGTTGAAGAAAAGGCACAGGAGATGAAATGTTTATCGCGGTAGCCAAAAGGTGCAGCGGAATCCATCCCGGAACACGAATCCACGGAAAGTGAGTTATCAAGGTCAATTGTTATGTACAGTAAAACAATGTTGTTACACAGCCCTCTTCCAAGAAGTCTGGTCAGAGGAGACTTCTGATCAGGAATTGACAATTGAACTGGCCAAGCGGTGTCAGGTCGTTCCAGGCTGGAACATAGTCTCTCAGCAACCAGTAACTCCGAAGTCAGCCAAGGCACTTGATCTGCGTGGGTCGATTATCGGTGGTGACCAGGGTAGGATACACGAAAAACCGATCAGTACTAAGCCAAGTCACGTCTCACATGGAGTGAACGTGCTGCCAGAGCCGAATCACATGGGGTGAACGAGCTGCTAGCGGGAATCGCCCGTCTGGCATGGTCTTAGTATGAACCCAGTAGGAGCAGATGTAGGCACATCCGTAGGCTTGACAACGAAGAACCAGAAGCTTCGAAAACATAGTTCGTGCTGAGAAGTTCCTGCACTCCCAGGGTCGATGGCGAATGGCCTCGCCTGGAGAAAGCTGAGTGGCGTGTCGTCGGGCTGGTAAGGACCTTGTCTGATAAGTTTCGTGTTGGGCGGCGTGTGCTGATGGTAGGGGCTACCGGGTGGGATGGCGACAGGCGTCGGCGATCCGGGCGTGGCGCGTGCCACGGTTTCCACTGCAGGAGGTACATGCGTACCGAGGGGATACACGAAGGATGCGTGCATTCCAGGTTACCCGGACAGGATGGCGACAAGCGTCGGTGATCCGAAGGTGGCGCGCGCTACGATTTCCACAGCGGGAGGTGCATGTGTACCTGAGAAGTGAGAAAAAAAACTCTCTGGTGCATGGGTTTATGGCCACGACCGAGTTATAGTGAAGAGGTACAAAAAGCATGCACGGGATATACCAAGCGATAATAACGTGTTAAATAGCCGCTACATAATTGGTAAATGTGCCGTTCCGGACTCTACTCACTGTGAAGATGGCGGATTGCGGGTAGACACTTGATGTACACGTGGTTATCATCAAATATGGTGAGGTTGCCATGAAAGTGTCATGCTACACGTACCCACTGGCTTTCGGCCATACTAATTTTTCCATACCAAACGTAACGCGAGCAAGAATGTCAGGATGGGAAAGATTGCGTATGATGTGACTAATGCGCCGTCTAAAAGCAGACGGAGTAAGTATTCGGGAAGCGCTTTGCGATAGGTCGCAAAGGATATAGCCCAAGCCATCGGGCAAGGGGAGAGGTGTGATGAAAGAATAGGCGTCACAGAACTGTGCGATGCCGGCATCGGTAGCTTGCACTGCAGCGATTTCGCTGAGGTGGAGTGAGAGTGGCCAGTCTATCATACACGTTGTAGAGATATGAATTGTGGCACCTAAGATATATCGTATTTCAGTCGTAAAATGACTGACAAAATCCTGGTGCATAGTCTCTCTAGGAGGGTACCTACCCGACGATCCGTTGATTGATGTACGAGGGGCTTACATACAGTAAACAAAGTAAACTGTCTGCCCTGTAGATTGTGTTCTAACCTGACTTGTGA
>JACCGJ010003224.1:0-23394 GCA_013407085.1 Atriophallophorus winterbourni
CTCACCTCTTTTCTTACAGATCGCACATACTGCGTTGAAGTCAATGGTCACAGATCGCGCTCCCTGCGGATTCCAAGTGGCGTGATACAACGCAGTGTTTTAGGTCCATTACTTTTACTCCTAAACATCGACGATGTACATACATTCATATGTCATAGTAAACTATTCTTGTTTGTTGATGACACGAAAGTAGACATATTTTTCCCAACTTCAGAGGCACAAACTTACATCGCCAGGCTGAACAAAGATTTGGCTGCATTATCTAACTGGGTTTCATTCTCTGTGGATAAGCTGCACGAATGTGCAATCGTGCAGCATTTCTGTGCTGTGCGGCTAACATCGTGCTAAATTGATTGGCCAACGGTAGTGAGCTGCATGCTGAGACACACTGGAGTCTCACTGCCATTTCTTCTGTCATATCTGTCTAGGTCTTGGCAGCCTAACAGTATCTTAGGCCACGTGCAGTCTCTGACTGTGCGGCACTTTGCCTGGATCAGGCTTGTGCTTTCATACATAAATCTGTCTGTCTAGGCCTGGGCAACCTGACAGTATCTTAGCCCACGTGCAGTTTCTGACTGTGCGGCACTTTGCCTGGATCAGGCTTGTGCTTTCATACATACATACATACATCTGTAGATAAATCTAAGCTCATGCCTATGAGATATACAATACCTGATAAATCAATCCTTCTTAATAGTAAGCACACGTGATCTTGGGTTCAGATATTCTGTATCGCTTACATTCAACGAGCATATACATCACTTGACCTCAAAGGCAAAGCAGGGTGTAAATATGATTCATAAGTTCTTCACTCCCCCACAGTAAGCTAGAATTTTATAAACTTTTCACTATACCTCTCTTTGATTACTGTAATATAATATACAACAGTATAAACAACACCGATAGCATCGTTTTGGAAAAAGTACAACGTACGTTTACCAAATCAATCATTGGATATTGCTCAAATCAATCAAATAGAGAAAGGTGTAAGCAGCTCGTGCTAGAACCATTATGGTTCTGTAGAATTAAACAACCTAATACTGTTTTTTAGAATAATATCCTCTGATAATATAGATATAAATTCGACTATTCGATTACGACAAGGTTCAGGTATAACTTAAGAAATCAAGATAACATAATGGAACTACCTGATTCTGCACGAATGTAAGGAAGAAAACCACTACTAAATGTTACGTCTAAACTCTGGAATCTTCTTCCAAAACACCCTACCTGATTTTAAATCACATCTAATTTCATTCCTCACAGTGGAAAAATTAACGAACTCTTCCATCTAGATATCTTACCGTTGCGGCCGAGACTTGGACCCTTGACGTTGGGGTGTTCCAGCGGCTTGCGTGCCTCGATGATCCATTGAGCTATACTGGGTGATGTCTTCGTGGCCTCTTCAGAGTTACTCATACCAGGTTGGTCAATGGTGAGAAGCCAGACAAACACAGTCTCCTTGTCCCTCGCGGACATTGTATACCAGAAGAGGCGTATGAATCCGCAAGGATCACCGGCTCGACTGGTTGGGATAATGTCGGGAGTCCCTGCTTGGTCTCTACCTCGCGAATGGCTTGTGAACTCTACCTACAGTATCCGGCCCCGATAGGTGCGATCCTTAATCTCGCTCCGCTGCCTTGCGGGTTAGGCTTTCCGGCCAAAGGCTTGAGGTGGGAGTCCTCAAGATCAACTCCTCTACTTCGGCCTGGGCAACCGGGTAGTATCACGCCCACACCCAAATTGATTGGGTGGCACTTTGTCATTTTTAAATGAATTGTGTAATATATCTCACTATATATATCTATATATATTATCTATTATATATATTATATATATATCTTACTAGACGAACTATATAATCATGGCATTCCTGGATACTAACAGTGAAATTAGTTTTACATCTTTCACAATGAATATTCACTTGGCCCATTAGTATTTATCTTCCAGATTATCCCGTTGACATCCACGTGAACAAAACCGGGCCATAAACGATACCACACTGCCGTCCCGAATCTTCTTCGAATACCCACGAAAAATACGTTCTCCATTCTAAACAGACATATATTTCAACTACATTAGCTTTCCCATACTGGCATTCGGGCTAGCGGTAAACTAATTACGAGTAGATTTATATGACCGAAAGCCAATAGAGACGTTCGGCAATGGGCTGAAACGTGAGGTGAGTGCTAACTCACGAAAATCTACCGACATACCAAGAGTCAATTAAGAATTTTGTCGAACTGAATGAGCGTTTCTTTCTCATTTACGTTACCACCCTCACATGGCCGTACATACATCCTCACCTGCATTGACCGTTTCACCAGGTGGCATGGGGCCATTTCGCCACCTAACTACTCTTCCGAGACAGTTGCGCACGCCTTCGAATGTTGGGTCTCACAGTTCGGTTGCCCGGGTATTATCACAACGAGCCGAGGTTCTTGTTTCGATAGCGCTTTCAGTAAATTGCTGGTTATACAGGGTTGCCAACAATACCTAACTACTGCCGCCCACCAATCATCCTCCTAGGTTTAAGGTCAATCTTTAAAACCCTCTTGCAAGCCACCGTCGCCGAATTTACATTCGGCCGTAAAATCGCTTTACCTGGCGAGTATGTCGCTCCGGCTATACAATCACAATTTGCCTATGGAGATTACGTGGCGCGTTTGCAACATTATATGAGCCGTTCAAACGCACCACCACCGTGGCTTTAGATCAAACCGTCCTACTTTCCGAAGGAGCTGGCCTATAGTCAGTATGTTATTCTCTGAAACGACATGGTGAAACAACCTATTCACCCTCCTTATGCTGGACCTGTAGGATAATTTACGCTTATCGAGAAAAAATGCGATTGACGGCGACGGTAGGCATGACACTGTCTGGATTGACAGATTCAAACCGGCGACAATACAGTTGACCCGGTTAATCCGTAATCCCGATCGACCATCTCAGCACCACTGTTAATAAACCCTACAAAATACACAATAATTAGGCGCGCGAAACGGCAACCTATTACGTTAACCGACTATGTAGTGCAGATTTAATACGTTTCTATCGATTAGGATATTTCCCGTGTATTTTTGTACCTGTCTCTATCACTCGGTCGTGGCCTTAAACACATGCACCAGAGACAGTTTTTTCTTCTTCTTACACCCTCAGGTACATACGCGCACTTCCCATTAATGCAACCGTGGCACACGCCATCAACAGACCATCGATGCTTGTCACCAACCAACCCGGTGGCCCCAGCCAAGAGCAATCACCGTCCAACACGAAATCTATCAGACAAAGTCCTTACCAGCCCTACTTGGCACGCTAACCAGTTTTCACCATGCGAGTCCGTTTGACACCAACCCCGGCGATGCATTAAATTCTCAGCAGGGACCGTGTTTTTGAAGCAACTGGTTCTTCGTTTTCAAGCCTACGGATGCGCCTACATATGCTCCTTCTGGGTACGTACTATGACCATGCCACATGGTCAATCCCCGGAAGCAGCACATTCACCCCATGTGATACGTGACTCGGCTTAGTTTTGGTCGGTTCTCCATGTACCCTACTCCGGTGCCCACCAACTATCGACCCATGCAGATCAAGTGTCTTGGCTGACTTCAGAGTGACTGGTTGCTGAGATAATATGTTCCAGCCTGGAATAACCTGGCACCGCTTTGCCAATTCGACTGTCAATTCCTGATCAGAAGTCTCCTTTGACCAGACTACTTGGAGGGTGGCTGTGTAAAAACTGTGTTTTACTGAACGTAAACACTGACCGTGACTGTACTTCTGTAATGTTGTACACGTTTTAGCTACCGCGAAAAAACCTTCAATGTCCTGTGCGTTTTCTCCTACCTTCGTGGGACGTTATTATAGTCAACGGTTATTACAGTCAACTACACATCCGCGAAAATGAAGCACGGGCACTTCAAGGCAGACGACAAGTCATCAGTGAAAATCAGAAATAGAAGAGGACCCAGTATCGAACCTTGAGGGACCCGAATGATCACGTCAGTTGGGTCAGACAACGTGGATCCTACCCGAAGTCTGAATATCTTACCTGTAAGGAATGCTTTTATTCCAGCAAGTAGACTACATCGCATGCCTTTTGCTGCTATCTTCACCTCTAGAACTGCGCTCACCCTGTTGTATGTTTGCTGACGGCGTAAAAATTGTCGGTAGGTCGGATAACTCAGATTTGATTAATGGCGCAGACGCTGTGACGAAATGGGCGGTTAAGTGGGAACTTTCCCTTAAACTAAAGAAGAGTCATTTGCTCTATACACTGGCAGGTAACATAATTTTCTCCACGCACTCAGCCCACATTGAGTTCCGTAGGGTAAAAGCTACTAAGGACTTAGGAATCATAGTCCCCGCAAACTTTAAGTGGGCCGTCAAATGTGCTGCTGTGACTCAAAGAGCCAGGAGGGAACTCTTTCGACTAGGTTCAGCCCTCATTTGCAGATAATCTGAGGTGCCTTTACGCCTCTAAAACGCAATGGTAAGGCTGCATCTACAATATTGTATTGAGGCTTGGAGGCCGTATTACCAAAAGGATCTAGTGCATCTAGAAAAGGTACAAAATCTGTCCACTCGTTTGATCGAGAGGTTGGCATCCACCAACTATGAAAATCGTCGCTTAGTATTAGGACTTTCCTCGTTTAGGAGGAGACAGCTTAGGGGTGATCTTATATAAACCTTGTTGTCAAATGTTTAAGCTGTCTCGAATTCGATGACTTCTTCCGGTTCTCTCTGGTTGGTACACGAGGACATATTCTCAAGTACAACACACTAGGCTGGAATCCAGAACGCACTTCTTTAGCATCCGTGTATTGAACGCGTGGAACTCACTCCTCGCAGAACTGGTCTACGCAGCTTCAGTAAATGCTTTCAAACATAGGTTGGACTAACGGTGGCAGGTGCTCTTTCCGGACCATTACCCTTAATATTAAATCCCTGCCTATTTACTGTCAAAGGAGGAAATAACATTTAAAATCTTTTTGAAACACAAAAAGGGTTTGTTTTCCAATTTTTCGTTTTTGTCGAAATCAACTGCTTTCCAACATGCATTAACTCTCTCACCTTTCGGTGATAAGACCTCTCCCTACGAATCAATCCTGGTAGTGGTGGGTGTTTTCAAGCACACCTCCGTTACAATCTGGACACTCGTTTCGACTTGGTCGACTATCGCCCTGTGATACTGATTATTATTATTATATTTGCACAATCTGATACAGATATAGTGCCGTTCAACATAAACAATGAGATGTACAAAGCGAGAAGGGGGGTACAAAGCGTTGTCATCATCGTCATCGTTGAACGTAGGCATGATACTACCCGGTTGCCTACACCGAAGTAGGGGAGATTTCGTTTAGGGGGTCCCACCCCGAGCTTTTACCCACAAGGCAGTGGAGCGAGAGAGGTTCGCACCTATCGGTGGCCGGTGACCGACGAAGCGGTTCATACGCCCTTTTCTGGGAATTTCCAGTTCGGAGCCCGATAACCCCGTTGATAGGTTGGTGACTTCAGTTTTTGCCTGTGCACCATACAATGTCCTTGGATAGGACAAGGGGCAGTGACTTTTGGAGCGGCGAGTCACATCCGCCGCGTCGTGATGTCATCATAGGATTTTTGTGGCTTTTTATAGGGAGAACGCTTGTCAGGCGAAAACCTACCACACCCTCAGACACCACCGCTGAACCTTTCGCTGAGCTCGGAGAACCGAGCCCACCCAGCTGGCACCACGTGGAGGTATTTCGGCAAGCTAGCCGCGTCACCAGATACCGCGGCATCGTCATCAGTGGATAAGTGAAGATAGTACGACTTGCATAAATTCACACGATTAGACAATCGCTTAAGGAACTTTAGTTGTGCATGCACATTTCCACCAGACAGCATACATCGATATCGAGGCTATCAAGTGTGCGAACTAAGGCTGCCTGTTGGCCGATGCTAGCTAAAGTTAGACCTGCACGAATGTGCAATCGTACAGTATTTCTGTGCTGTGCGGCTACATCGTGCTAAATTGATTGGCCAACGGTAGTGAGCTGCATGCTGAGACACACTGGAGTCTCACTACCATTTCTTTTGTCATATCTGTCTAGGCATGGGCAACCTGACAGTATCTTAGCCCACGCGCAGTCTCTGACTGGATCAGGCTTGTGCTTTCATACATACATACATACATACATACATAAAGTTCATACATTCAACGCCGCTAATTTGAATAGTTCGGAGGCATTAGAAGCTGGCGAAATAATAATTGGAGATTTTGATGAACACGGAAGAAAATCGTTGTAGTTCAGGCTATGGTATGATGTATGAAAGCACAAGCCTGATCCAGGCAAAGTGCCGTACAGTCAGAGACTGCACGTGGGCTAGGATATTGTCAGGTTGCCCAGGCCTAGACAGATATGAGAAAGAAAATAGATTTTATTCAAATGGTGTTCGACGAGCTGGCATTGTTTATTTAGGACGTTTCGTCATCAAACTAGATGAAAACAGCTTTACTTTCTTCAGAGCTACCCAAAGAACTACAAAGCGGAAAATGGTCATTGTCAAAGTTTACATGCAGTGTGAGATCATAAAATGCATTGCGGGTAGAGAGCGTGAGAGCACGGGATTGTTACTGTACATGTATTTTCATAGTTTTGTCTTCCCTGGCCGTAATAGATGTTTGCCTTAAGAAAAGTGGGTTGAGACTGAGTTTGTGTAAATTTTATACATCAACCTTCCGGGTATGTGTAGCTCTGTCGGTGCAAAGGACACCACCTAGTATAACTCAATTGGTCATGCAGGTACGCAAACCATCGCACTGCGTCCAGTTTCAGTACGATGGTCGATGTCGAACATTGATGTATATCACAAGCACGTGATTATCTCATTCTCACTTATATTTTACATGACTATATAGAGCAATGCCTGAATTACAATCTCTGTAATATCTTTCAAAGCAATAAATATTCGGTCAATCGCCTGCGTGAGGTTAGTTTACCAACCGAGAGCAGTATCTGTTTTGCCTTAGCGTAAATACGACACTTTATGCCGTGTCTCCGAATTGAGTGCATGATGACAAGTTCTCAACTTGTAGGGTCAATTCCAGAGCTTCAAATCTCTTTGTACCGCAAGCACGATGTGGCTTTATGTCGGCTTGATGATTGAGTATCTCTTTACACGATAGATTTAGCAAGAACTGCGATAAGAATCTGCAAATAGGAACCTGTGCTTATAAACTGGTTCATCTACCAGGCTAGTTGCATCAACAATAGCGCATAGCCAAACTGTGCGAAAGGTCGTTTGAAGTGGAAACTGCAGCGAAGATGAGAGACTTTGGAAGACTGTTTCGTCTAATTCCTACCCCATCTGGAAGCTGTAGTTTTAGTACGATCCTCAGAGATTTTTAACTTTAATGACAAGATAGTTGAGCTGACAATTCCAGCCAATCACTAAACCACCTATCAGCTATCAGTACGGCTATCACTGTCTCAGTACAGTGCTGCGGCTACCGACTCAACTGCGATGCCCCATCAGAGTACGAGTTTTCAAGTGTTCTACGACGGATGCAGATGGTTAAATCGCCAGGAGAGGGACTGGACTTTTGATATACAAATTCAATTAAAACGCATTAATATATCCACTGTACCAACTTTTCTATTCTATCTAGAAGGCTGAATTTTTCCCGTCACACTGAGGCATTCTATTTATTCATTTATGCTAACATGTATATAACTTTCCATGTGTGTTTTTGGTCTACTAATTAACTCTAACTTATCGCATTTAACTTAATCCGATCATTTCACACTGAATTATAGACTGATCGTGATGCATATATGCATGCAACCGGTTTTGCTTTTGGCCTGTGGATCGTTTAATCCCATTACTACAATGCATCTGAGGATGATGGGTACGTGCGTATATCTCTGTCCATTTTTGATCGCATTGAGTTCATGTTCGGTCTAATTGGTCCTCATGACATAGAGCTGCTCATGTCTACAACCAATAAGGTTAACCCGGAATTGTGGGATGTTATGCATGGATATAGAAGAAAATCCTTGTATCTCGTTGTATGACTGGTGTTTGTACTGGATGTTTTGTCATGAAGCTACGAAACATCATCAGCTGAACCTTTTTCGAAGTGACTTGTGAGCGGTTAATGGACGTTTATACGCATTCTTTTGTGTGTTTATTGCGTTGGCTAAAGTAGTTTCTCTAATCCAGACAGGGGATTTTGTAAATTATTTTAATTAAGATTTTGTCATTAATCTCGTGAAGTTAACGGCACATGTTAAGTATGAATGTACCATCGTTTAATACTTGTGTGCTGTGCAGATAACACCGTCGTGCTAAATTGATTTGCCACCGGTGATGAGCTGAATGCGTAAACACCCTGGAGTCTGACCGCTTTTTCTATTTTTATTCTCAAATTTATCTTTCCGTGGACAACTGATTCTTAGCCCACACGCATTCTATGACTGTACGGAACTAGGCCTGAATCAGGCCTCTGATTCCATACATACATAAAATACATTCGTATTGTTGAGTATGGCAAATGACTATTGGACTGAGATTAGCCGCAGTATCCAAAAATGCTGCGGACACCTGAAATTTTGACGGTATGTATGATGGGATCAAGAGAGTCATTTGTCCAAACAAATTTAAAACGGCTCTCATCAAGTCTGTATCTGGTAGCGCGATTGTCAACAAAAATCAGCTGATGGTAAGATGGGTAGAGTACTTCTCCTTTCTCTACTCTAGGAACAGTACGGTTTTACTGCATGCACTTGAGCGGTTGCAAACGATTGAACATCTAGATATCCCACTACTCTTGATAAGCTTAGTAAGGCAATCGACCGCCCAACGAATGGGAAGACTCCTGGTGACGACGGAATTCCACCTGAGCTCATTAAATGTTGTTGTTGGACTCTTTCGGTCGATGTCGATCATGGATGTACATCACAATCGCATGATTTTTTCATGTACCACAGCTTTTCAATTGACTAAATAGTTCGATTCGGGAGGAACAATTTCTCCGCCGCGATAGGCAGAACTCGGTCGTTGGGCGTCAGTTGCACTCCGGCGGCGTGATCTGCGTTCAGCGGCCAAGAGCTGTATCTGCTCCTCCCAAGCTTGCAGACGACGCTTACACAATGCCGCAAATGTGGGTGGTCAAGAGCAAGTTCTTCCCAACTCGTGGGCTTAATGCCATGAGCTTTCATATCACTTTTGCAAACGTCTTTGTACCACAAGTGCGGTCTGCCCAACGGTCAATTTCCTAAGTTCAACTCACCTAAGAGTAGATCTTTCGAATTACGAGCATTTCCAATTCTGAAGACGTAGTAGGGTGAACATGCTCTGTAAACCAGCTTTTGAAAGCATTTCAATACTAGTCATTTGTCCATCCACGATATGTTCAACATACGACGGTTGCTTCGTAGATGGAAAGCATTCAGCTTCCGTTCGTGTCTTGCGTGGGTGGTCCAGGTTTCACTGCCGTACATTGAAGCATTTAGTACGCACATGCTGTATACCATCATTGTCTTTACAGTCAACTTGTGGTTACCCCACACACGAGAGTTCAATCGGGACTGAATGACAGCTGCTCTGCCAATCCGCTTACCAATCTCCGTGTCTAGCGAGAGGTTATGCGAAATGGTTGTACCAAGATATGTGATATGACGTACTGGTTCAAGCTGACAGTTTCCAACAGTGATGATTGGAGGCGATACAATCACTTGACCAAAGAGTTCGGTATTGGCATGCTGATTGTTAGCCCAAAGTCTTTGCATGCCGACGAAAACAGTCTATTAGCGAATGAGTTGTTATTAGGAATGAGCAATAATGGCTGCATCTTCGGCAAATATCAGGTCACGGATTAGCACATCCCCTACCTTGGTTTGTGCTCTCAACCGCTTCAGGTCTAAAAGCTTGCTATCACTTCGCGCGCGTAGGTAAATACCTTCTGTTCTCGTCCTAAAAGCTTGCTTTAGAAGCAGAGCAAAGAAAATCCCGAAATGCGTGGGAACAAAAGCACACGCTTGTTTGACACCTTGGCAAATTTCAAAGGCTTCTGGGCTGAACCTGAACACCCGTAAATCAACCGTTGACATGATCATCCCTCTGTGACAAATTCAAGAAAGTGTCGGGATCAGTGTATGTCATTATCCGCTGTTTTTTATGGATTTAACGAAGGCATTCGACTACCATTTCAAAATGCTTGATCATACAGGCTGCTAAACGCAGATCACGCCGCTGGAGCACAACTGACGCCGATCGACCGAGCACTGCTTATTGCTGCGGGAGAGATTGTTTCTTACGAGTGGAACTGTTTGGTCATTCGATAAACTGTGGAACATGAGAAAATCATGTTATTGTGATGGACATCCATGGTCGACATCAACCGAAGGAGGACAACAGCAACATTGTTGAGCGTGTCTGTTGTGCTATTTCTACACCAAACTAACGAAACTAGCATGCTCCAAACTTGTAAAAAAAATTTGAAGGAACTTAAATTTGTTTTCTTCTGATGGTTTCATTTTTCCGTTGATTTCTATCGATTTTGTGTTCCCAACTTTACGAAACACCTTGAATATTCATTGCTCCTCTTGGCTCGCGCGTGATGTGCAATCCAGTACATTACTGCTGCTCAGCTATCACTGCAGCATTGATTTGCCACAGGTAGTAAGCTGCAGTCTCAATGCCAATGTCTGTTTTCATTTTCATCTGTCTAGATTTGGACAATCTGACAGTATTTTAGCCCACGTTCAGATTATGACTGTGCAGCACTTTGCCCGGACCCGACACGTGTTTGATTTTGAAGTTCAATATTTGTTCCTAGTGTGCATTCTTTCGGTAAACGTAACTCTGCAATTCTCTATTGCTTGACCATTCCACGTGTACATACTGTTGCTTATCTTACCAGTAGCACACCCGTATGGAACATGAGTTAGCCTCCGACCGCTCGCTGTAGCTTGTTGAACAGTATCATGAAAGGTTAAAAATTTGTACGGTTCCGCTTTTTATTATATGAAAATTTCAACATACAAGAAGCATAATAACATATTTTTTCATATTCTAGAACTGGCTCGAGATTGCGTCGAATCTCGGCGTTCGTGCAATGTTGAAAATGAATCTCGTGAGTCTGGGGCAAAAAGCAACCCTTACAGAGTGGTGCTTGGCGGCGTATTGAGTCCAACATCGGATAATTATTCGAAACCGGAGTTAGTTGCCGCTTCCATCCGCATCGAATTATGTAGACTCGCCTGTCAGCATCATTCTGATTGGTTGGTTGTGGATCCATGGGAAGGATCTCAGCCAACCTGGACACGCACACGAATTGTGGTGGAACGGATGCAATCGCTTTGTGAACGGTTATGGTGTAACTTTGGTCAGGACCAAACTAGAGAAACAGGTTTGTTGGTCGATTCTCATCGGTCACTTATTATTATCTGTGGATGAAATTTGAAATCATTGACGGAAAACTGGTTCACCATGATTGAATTGTTTAAGTTTCGGTTTCTTAACACTCAATTTTAACATCATCTGTCCCTGTAGGTCCCTGTAACGGGGCTGAATATCTGTCAGCGAGCCAAACACGGAGCCTGCTTTTACTTTGATCATAATCGCTTTTACCTTTGCGCCAAATTCCTTCGAGAGCAAGTTAGCTGTCCATCAGGTCCCCACTCACATTTTTTCCACTGCGTGATGTATTTTCTTTTTTATATTTGACGACGATATAGGACTTTGATGACACTACTTCATTTGTTAAACTCTCATTAAATTTAGACATTCTCTGAATTTTGCGAAGATTTTTTGGGCAATGTGTGCTCACTGGTCGGTTTGCAATACACTTTATAGCAGCATATAACTCGCAATCACTTTGAATGTGTTTGAGACCTACCGACTAGTGACAATTATGGAAATGAATATGAGCTCGGCACGCTATCAGATATCGCAATGGTTAGTTACGCTTCAGGATATGCTTCGAAACCGTGTTCAATGGCGGTCTTGCACTAAGCATCTTCTTGGAGTGTTTGTCAACCTCGTGGGTTGTCAAGTGGAGTGACGAGGAAAGCTTGTTATGATGCATGGCAGTGAAAGCTGTCGTGCAGATGTAGCTGCACTCATTCACGAAACTTGATTGAGTGCATGTTTAATTCGAGTTGTGGCACTTCATCCTAGTTTTTTGTGCTTATTTTTCTTAAAGAATCAATACCTATTTAAGTCCCATCCTTCCCCGTCTTTTAGTGTTTTACTTTTTCATACAAAAATAGACTGTTTTTCGTCGGAATGCAAAGACTTTGGACTATCAATCAGTACGAGCAAGACCAAACTCCTTGGTCAAGGGACTGTATCGCCTCCAATCATCACTGTTGGAAACTGTCAGCTTGAATCAGTACATAATTTCACATACCTTGGTTCAACCATTGCGGATAACCTCTCGCTAGACATGGAGATTGATAAGCGGATTGGTAGAGCAGCTGTCATTTTGTCCCGATTGAACTCTCGTGTTTGGGGTAACTGACTGTTAAGACAAAGATGAAGCTAGACAGCGCGTGCATACTAAATGCTTTACTGTAGCTCAGTGAAATCTGCACCGCCCACACAAGATACGAACGGAAGCTGAATGCTTTCCATCTACGAAGCATCCGTCGTATCTTGAACATATCGTGGACGGATAAAGTGACTAATGTTGAAGTGCTTTCAAAAGATGGTCCACAGAGCATGTTCGCCCTATTGCGACAGCGCCGCATGCGGTGGCTTGGTCATGTCTTCAGAATGGAAAATGATCGTATTCCGAAAGATCTACTCTACGGTGAGTTGCAACTAGGAAGTCGACCATTAGGCAGACCGCACTTGCGTTACAAAGACGTTTGCAAAAGAGATATGAAAGCTCTTGACATTGACCCGGTGAGTTGGGAAGAACTTGCTCTTGACCGCTCACATTGAAGGCATTGTGTAAAGCGTCGTCTGCAAGCTCGGGAGGAGCAGATACAGCTCTTAGCTGCTGAACGTAGATCACACCACCGGCTTGCGACTGACGCTCTACGCCCGAGGTCTGACTATCATTACAAGCGCTGTGGGAGGGATTGTTTCACCCGAATCGGATTGTTTAGTCATTCAAAAGGCTGTAGAACATAAAAATTCATGCGATTGTGATCTACATTTATGGTCGACATCGACCGAAGGAAGCCAACAACAACTTTTTCATGGTTGTATGGCAAATAAGCACTCGGTACATGCCGCCACTTTAATGATGTCCGTGATAACGATGAGTTTATAATCAACGTTTCACTCTTGGCGTCGAGGTTTTGTCAATATAGATTGATAGCCGTAACATAGCATATGGCCTGGGAACGCTCTATCTGTCAATCGGAGTTAGCTCTAAACATTATAGGCATGTGACTCTCAGGCCAGTTGGCATGCTTACCTAGCACTGCGCGATCGTGTGCAGTCGGCTGTATGCCTCAGTGTTGGCTCACGTGCACATATCATACATACATACATCATAAAGGGTAGGGAGGTGGTACTTTCGTGAGTTCTATCGAGGTCATGGAATTGAGGACACGATCCTCTTATATCATTATCACAACAATTTGCCGGTCTTCATTTTGATCTGAACACCTTTTTATCGAATTGCATATCGTTAAATAGTTGCTGTCGTTCTCCATCTGTTCCATTTACCGCAATTCCTCCGAACTCGGAATTATTGCGGGTTTGCAATTGTTGTGGCCGGTGTTTTCTGGCTGCTTCCTCAGAATCAGCTATCTGAATGGTTTTCTTATCTGATGTAGGAACAATTAAGGTTTCGCCTAATCTCCTCAATCATTAGAGTTGGTGCTATTGCCAAGTGATAAGTAGCGTAACTATACTTATTTATTTCTTCAAGAGCGACGTCGGTATAGAAAAACAAGTTTACATGCACAACCATGTTGCTTATACCTGCACCAATGTGTAATCGTACAGTACTTCTGTGCTGTGCGGATAACACCGTGCTAAATTGATTGGCCACGGGTAGTGAGCTGCATGCTGAAACACGCTGGAGTCTCACTACCATCTTTATTCTCCATTTATCATATCTGTCTAGGCCTGAATAACCTGAGAGTAATATCTACCGCATGCAGTCTCTGACTGTGCGGCACTTTGCCTGGATCAGGCTTGCGCTTTCATACCGAACCATACCATACTTCTGTGGTGTGTGCGAACATGTGTTAAAATGATTGGCCGCCGGTAGTGAGCTGCATGCTGAAACACACTGAACTCTCACTGTCATTACTATTTCCTTTCTCATATCTGTATAGGCCTGGGCAACCTGGCAGTATCTTATACTAAGTTCAGTCTGTGACTGTGTGGCACTTTGCTTGTATCAGGCTTGTGCTTTCATACATACATACGGGCCTGCGTTGTCACCTCCTAACTAAGCTAACTTTACGGCTCCTAATATGAGATGTCATCCCTGTTGCTATGGTCAGACTTGATACATCACCTGGCTCTAATTGATGCAGTCGGTTTCCTTGGTTGACGTTCATGTGATCCGACTTCGTCATGATTAGTTACCGTGAGTCATGTGGCTCAGAATCACGTTCAGTGGTGCTCTTGCTGTGTGCGTCTTTGAATGCCGGATTGTTCGTGAATTTTGGCAAACTAAAGTGACAAGGAATGTTTCTTATAACGCATGATAGTAAAATCCATCTTGTCGCCCCGCACTACTCGTTAACAAAATTCGATGATAGACAGTTGTGCTTCAACCTCTCGTGTTTGTAATTAGTTATCGTTTTACTACCATCATCAATTCGGTACTTGATAATCGTTGTTTGCTATTGGTGCGATGTCATCACCGAACATGATGATAAAATGAATTTTCGGTTGACGTGTCGCCGTCACCTGTCGATTGGATCTAAATGTTTACTTTCGCTTCCAGTCTTCTCTCTTTCGATATGACAAACAAACTTCCATTCAACTTCAGAAAGTGTAAAATGTTGCAAATAGACAAAGATTTCCCATTCTCATACAACCTTGGATCGAAACAACTGGAATGGACAACAAAAGAAAATGACCTCGGCGTATGGATTAGTGGAAGTCTTAAGAATAGCATGCAATGCGAAGCAGTGTACAACCGAGCTAGCCGCGTGCTAGGTATGATTCGGCGTATTTTCGGACATTTTTCCCGTGAAACATTCCCGATGCTCATAAATACGCATATAAATCCAGTTATGGATTACTCAGCGCAAGCTTGGGCACCGTGGCTGAAAAGGACATCAAGCTGCTCGAGAGGATTTATCACAGCAACCAAAATGGTTGGCTGTCTCCGCAACCTACCATATGAGATTCGACTCGTGTATCTTAATTTGGATACACTCCTTCGCAGACGGCTTCGATTTGATCTAATCCTAACTTATAAAATAATGAACTCAAAGGCGCACCCTCTGAGGCATCTATCTCGCCTCCGGTCAAGCCATGTCACACGTACTCACCCACTGGCATTTGATATTCCACATTCTCACCGGAACTGCCGTCGGTTCTTCTATTCGGTGCGCGTTTGTTTCTTATAGAAATTCCTACCGTCAGATGTTGTACAATCATATAGTGAAAGGATTTTCAGGAACAAATTTGATATATTTATGTGTAGTAATTCCACCCTACATCCTGTTTATATAACATGATCTTTATCCAAACGAACATTTTTTCCACCATACCGAGACAGTACATGATATTTTTTCTAACTACAAAAACTGTCGATCTTCCTAATGCCTCAATTTATTTTGTATGTATATTTATTGTCATTATACGAATATCCTCTAGTGTTGTACAGCTACGAGCTTTTTATACCATAAATTCTTGAATATTGACAACGAAAATCTGATTCAATGAATCGGTCGTGATTGAAGTCAGAATCTACAAATTAGTTTTATGTGACCTTCGAAAAGCAGGACGGAAACACACGACCCGTCTCCTGTTGTTGCCACTAATCAGCTATGCGTATCCGTGACCTGACAATGGAAAATCGTTCTGACTTTGTGCTAAACCCAATTTTTGCAAAGCCGAGGATAAATCCCCATTTAAAACTTAAAAATTTAGCTTCATGTGCGTTCTAAGCTGAGCCTCATGCTTGATGCAATGTATCGCCGGTGACCGTTTGGAATACTGTTTGGCAATACTCAAATGACTGAAAGATTGAAGTCAGAATGTTTTGATTGGTTTAACCAATGCTTGGAATGATATTGCGTATCGATACCAAGCAAATTTTATATTTTTCTCATGACGCAGAATGTTCTTCCAACACTCAGCTGGGCTTGATATCCGATGACTGGTTGAACGAGCGGATACGACGACTTGTCGCTTATTATAAACGAGAAACCGATTCCCTAGTCCATGAGCCACCTGCCGGAACGGGTTCCGATCTTGGTTCGCCAAAAACAGCTGACAATGGGAATCACACAAGTCACGTGGCACCTCGTGTCCAGCTCGTTTGTGGTGCCGATCTTCTGCAATCTTTCGGAGTGCCGAATCTCTGGTCCGCCGAGGATGTAAGTGATTCATCGCGTCTGTGCTGCTGTAAATGTAGCCGACTTGTTGGTGTGTGTTTGTCATTGTCTTATTTTCTTATCGGGGCTTAATTTAGTATCCGTAAAGGTTGTGTAAGCAATCTATCGTAACGGCATTTTCGAACACTTCGAGGCTTCTTTAGTGATGCGTGTGTATAAGTTTAGTACTTGCTCAAATTTCACTGATTCAACCTTGTCCACACTCATGCTACGATAGGCACTGAGTATACAACCGGACCACCGACTTCCGAAACGGATTCTTTTAGCGACGCCACATCCTGATTGGCGTAAACCTCGTGGTACCCAAACTGTCACGTAGCATAAGCAGCGAAAACCCCTTACTAGTAACCTTTCTATGTCGGCGCAGCACGTCTACCAGGCTGGGGTCCCTGTGACCAGATATCGCAATGGTTAGTTATGCTTCGGGATATGTCCCGGAACCGTGTTAAATGTCGGTCTTGCACTAAGCATCTTGGAGTGTTTGCTTAGTCTTGGATGTTGTCAAGTGGAGCAATGACGAAAGCTTGTTATGATGCATGTCAGTAAAAGCCGCAAGGAATCTGTCATGCTGATTTTGCTCTACTCGTTCACGAAACTTGATCGAATGCATATTTCATTCAAGATGTAGGCACTTCATCCCAGTTTGATTGTGCTTACTCCCACCCTTCCCCATCTTTTAAGATTTTACTCTTTCATGGCTGTGTGGCAGTTAAGCATTCCCTACATGCTACCGGTGTAATGCCTTCTCTGACGATGATGATGATGATGATGAGAATAACCGATATCAACATTAGTCGACACGTTGCCCGTTCGCCAATTTCACTAATTTTTGCTCACCACAAAACTTAAAACCTGAATTAATTATCTACTTCAAGTGCTACTGCAGTGACACTTACCAACCTTGGTTATTTCCACTTCTTCAACGTTTAATTATATGGCTTTAATCATAGTGCGCCAAAGTCCAATTTGCTTCATGTATGAAATCTGTTCAGCTACAGTTAATATTACTTCTCGTCAAGAGGGTGCTTTCTCATCATTTTTCTAATAAATCACAAGTCTGAAGTCAAGCCATACACCACACCGCGGTGACTTGCCCACGGCTTAGAATACTAACCTTTTGTAGAGGTTCAGACAAGTATATGTGATAATGATAACGAGATTCAAGCGTGTACCTACGTGCAGCTCATTATCTGAGTACGACGTAGTCCACGTTTACTGTATGGAACTGTGATTACCTCCCCTCATCATGTACCTCTTCCTCGCCAACTATCTAACTGTCATCTATCGGGTGCTTCACTTCTTTCTCACTTTTTTTTCAGATTGAAGTGCTCGTTCGCGATTACGGGATTATATGCATCGAACGGCCGGGTACGGACGCACGTAAATTTATCGCTTCCTCTGAGATTTTAAGAAAATATCAGGTAATTTGGGAATTTTATGAATAATCTTCCCAAGGATGACATTTTCGTCGTCAGCGATGAGTGCCGGAACGCTCTGAGTGCGACAATTGTGCGAAAATCGCTCAAACTCGGACAATCCGTTCGGTATTTGGTCCCAGATGCTGTGTTAGAAATGATCTACCGGCGTAATTTGTATGGCGCTCGTATACCAAGTCAACATTTTTCCCAATGAACAAATCCAAACTTTGCAAATCATGTCACGTTTCATTCATGCGGATATGAACATTGTATAAAGATCCCACGGAGAGTTATAATTTTGATTATATTGATTTACATCTTTTC
This sequence comes from Atriophallophorus winterbourni, assembly GCA_013407085.1. Lineage (NCBI taxonomy): Eukaryota > Metazoa > Platyhelminthes > Trematoda > Plagiorchiida > Microphallidae > Atriophallophorus > Atriophallophorus winterbourni. The sequence goes on from JACCGJ010003224.1 coordinate 18,275, forward strand.
CTTGTTGCTTGCTTGTTTTTTTATGAATGACGCTTTGCGCTACGTATTTTCGTCAACATTGTCCAGAACAGTTCCGTTTTTTTAATGTTTCTGATGTCATTCTATTGATTCTCATTCGACAACGCACGGTACTAAACGTGACCGGAAATCGTGCAGTGTCGCTGCGAATCGTCCGCAGTGCTAGTCTAGTTTATTCATTCGTAGTAGCTTTGTTTTCATAAGTAAGTATGCATGAAAATACAAATCACATGTAAATGGTTGTTGTTTATTCGTATGGACGGTTTTTTATTTATTAACCCTTTTCATAACCTATTCATCATCATCATCATTCACAGAACAGCTTAAAATACAAACATACAAAACACCGGTAGCACGTACCGAATGCTTAACTGCCATACAACCATGAAAAAGTAAAAATCCTAAAAGATGGGGAAGGGTGGGACTTAAATTGCTACGGCTTCTATAGAAGAGTAAGCACAAACAAACTGGGAAGAGGTGCCTACACCTCGAATGGAACATGCATTCAAAAAAGTTTCGTGAACGAGTAGAGCAACATCAGCACGGCAGCTTCCTTGCGGCTTTCACTGTCATGCATCATAACAAGCTTTTCTCGTCACTCCGCTTGACAACATACAAGATAAAGCAAATACTCCAAGAAGAGGCTTAGTGCAAGACCGCCATTGAACACGGTTTCGGGACATATCCTGAAGCGTAACTAGCCATTGCGATTATCGGATTCGTCGGGGACCACCAGCCTGGAAGAAGCGCTGCGCTACTTGGAAAGGTTACTAGAAGATTTTTGCTGCTTATGCCAGGTTGGGACGGTTGGCCACCCGAGATTTACGCCAATCAGGATGTGGCGTCGCAAAAAGATCTGTTTCGGAATCGGTGTTCCGGGGCATACGTTAAAACGTATAGTTAAATTAAGATTATGCTCCCTGTATTGTGTTGCTTAAATCCCCCAAACTTACAGGCCACTACCAGGTTCTGGCTGTTTGCCGTCATCAGGTAGAAACAGTAAGATTAGGTTCAGTGAGCCTTGAAACAGTGGATAAGTGGTAAACAAAGTTATACTTGAACGCCACTGTTACATAGGGTTCGTACAACCAACCACGATGTTTAAATTCCTTATCAAGCACTCGTGGCGCTTATAAACGACCAATATAATCTAGTGCTCACATCCTTGTTTGTGATAACTGATTGCAAGTGCGACTTCCCGTCTAGGGTGTTAAACTGTTCTCGTTTTCTATGACAACGTTCCCCGATAGTTCTGATCGAACGTCGTACATGATACGAAAGTTGTCTTCTCATCTATCGAACATCGATTTTTCCCCTCACGTGTCATTCCGCTTCCACAGAAACGCTCTCAACATTGTGAAAGATGATCTGCTCGCGAAAATCGATACACTCTCCATGTAAGTTCATCACTGATGTCTGAGAATAAATCGTTTTCCGTTCTGGTACGCTCCATAATTTTCCCTCGCTTTCCAGGCAAAATGCATCTTTAAATGAGTCTGTCAACATTCTTACCCAAGTTCGCACAAACCTACAAGCTGAATTAGCATCCACGGATCACCTGTTGAGCGATGCGCGATCAGAGATTGATTCTTTGAAGGATCGCGTTGCCGAATTGTCTCGAAAACTGGAGGCAAGTCATATAAAACACATTTGCATGCATCTCCTTCACACAAGTCAGTTCGGATCAATTTTATCTCGATCAGCTGATGTCCGTGTTTCTTGTTCCTGATTGGTTGATTTTCGGCCAATCAGCATTCAAGGTTAAAATCCACCAATAAGATATTTTAGGCGTTCGCTTTTCCGTGTCAGGGCAAACTTGTTTAATACACCCCACAGAAACGTCGTTTTTTCTCTCATTTTACTAGGAGGAAGGTGGCTCAACACACCGAAAACGTTTCACGCGAGCCGAAATGTCCCGCGTCCTTTCCGAACGAAACCAATTCAAGGAACGCTTGATCGAATTGGAGGAAGCTGTACGTCTGATGGATGCATTACGTGCCGGACAGAAAGGTCACCCAGAACTGCTCGAGGCCTTGAATCCTTCATCGCGATTTCGCAGTGGCGGTGTTTTAACCGCCTCCTCATCTCATGGTTCCAATTCAGCTGCCCGTCCTCTGCAGACGATTCAGAATTTGTAAGTCGCTGATGTTCTCTTACTCCGCGGATACTTTTGTTTCGTTATGTGGCTTAGTTGTGATAGAGGGTCACGTTAACTTTAGAAGCCTTTCTTTTGTGCGGCCATCTCTTCCTGGAGGATGAGTCGTCTTCAATGAAGGGTCTTGGGAATTTGGGTACAAAGCGGCGTCCACAGCACCACTCGGCGTTTGTTCGAGTCAGCTTCTCTAACCTTTGCACAACCAAGTGCGACCTGCAAGGCAGCAGGGAGTTGCCAGATTTTTCCTCAGGGTTTTCTCCCGAAGCCTTTCCCGTGATCGGGTATCCAGCAAGGCAGCGGAGTTTTAAAATCAGGGTTTTCCTTTCCATAGATGAAATGCCCTCCCAGACTAACGAGCTCCATCTGCCCGAAGCAAACTGCTTTTCAGGCGCCAATCAGTCGCCCTCGCCCCTTCTCTTGTTGGTAGAAGCAGTTCCGCCGGGCTCGGGGAGCCACTCGTGCAGGATAGAAGCTGGACTTGGTTATCAGTGGCTATTTGAGACGCGCGCCAATTGGGAGCATTTTATAGACAGTGGGGGCTTATCCCCACTGCCACCTTAGAAGTGGAGTGCACTGAAGCTCGTTATCCATCGGCTTTCGGAAAAATGGCATCCAAACGAGCCTTTTTCTAACGTAATCCTTTGGGTGTCCTAAACCTCCTGTTTTCCGAAATAGTGTTGATATTGAACGTATCCACCTGTATGTATGTATGTATGTATGTATGTATGTATGTATGTATGTATGTATGTATGTATGTATGTATGTATGTATGTATGTATGCATGTACGTATGTATGCATGTATGTATGTATGTATGTATGCATGTATGTATGTATGTATGTATGTATGTATGTATGTATGTATGTATGTATGTATGTATGTATGTATGTATGTATGTATGCGTGTATGTATGTATGGTATGGTATGAAAGCACAAGCCTGATCCAGGCAAAGTGCCGTACATTCATAGACTGCACGTAGGATAAGATACTGTCTGGTTGCCCAGGCCTAGACAGAAATGAGTAAGAAAAAAAAACAGGAAATTTCAGTGAGACTTTACAGCTCACTGATATGCAATCGTGCAGCACTTTGGGGCTCTGAACCTAACTGCGTTACATTGAACTGCCACCGGTAGTGAGCTGCATGTGAAAACACGCTGCAAACTCACTGCCATTTCTATTTTATTTTCCCTCCTCATATCTTGTAGCAATCTGACCGTATCTTAACCCACGTGCAGTCAATGACTGTTCGGTACTTTGCCCGGATCCGAGCTTGTGCTTGTCAAAAACGAATTTAGCGCGATGTTAGTCACACAGTGCGCAATGGCACTGTAGACGGTCGGCTGTTGGTAACCTGATCTTCACTTGACCACTTCGGCAACGACTGGTACCATTCGACATGTTTTAATCGATACTTGAAAACCCCATTACAACACGGGCCTCCAAGTTTTTCTTGCATGTCTCTAGCTCGCTTCTATCCGTTTCTCACTACGCCGGTATTCTTAATGACCTTGACTTTATTCACACAAACCGTTGTATATAACTGATGGTGTTTTTCTTCAAAAATAGCTTAACTTTAGCCCCGTTCGTTATGTACTTTTACGTATGTGGGCCGCTGTGTCAACTGACCTTGTCCGTGTTCACTTGTATTAGATTGACGTAGATACACACTACGAGGACTAAATCGACCACTGATCCTGGTCATTCCCACGAGACGTGACACACTGTAGGCGTACTATAAGCTGTTTAGCGGTAAGGTAAAATCAGTGGTGGTGGGTTGACCGCTACTTAATCATGTTCCCTGTCCTGACTATCACCCTTGGTCTGACGAAGCTTCTGTGTCACAAGTGAAACGTTACCCAAAAACTGCTCTAACCGATTGCACTCAAATTTCTTTGTCCCAAACATACTCCAATCGATCGATGGTGATGCACTTTCCGCAGCCGCCGTTTGTTTGATGTCTCGTTCAACTTGATCTGCTTTTTGATTGATTCCTCACGTGATTCGCTGCTCAGTTTACTTTTGTTTTCTGATTCGCCGCATTTAACACTGGACTTCTGGTTCCCCGAGGTCACTTTGGACTCTGAGTTTGTGCAATCGTAAGCGTTTCTCGAAATTCGGAACTGATTAACGTCCTTGATGATAAACTTGTGGCTGCACCCTTGCTCGCTGATGAGCTTATGATTATCCACGAAAGCCGCCATAATGCTGGGAAAGACGAAAACTTTAACTAGGGTCGGAGAGAGATTATGGGGACGAAGAGTGTAGAATGAATGCTGGCGATCTTTGAGGAACTGCGCTGCACTTATAATTGGTCCAGTTGAGACTGTCGGACAGGGTAACCCCAAGATACTTAACGTTTCTGTATCTTTCATACAATCAGCATCGTTGAACAACAGTGTTGGTAAAGGTCATTTCGGTGAATGTTTGGCGATTCAAAGATAAGACAAGCGAAGTTTTTACATCGGCTTCCACAAGCCCGGCGGAACTGCTCTAAATGTCAGAAGAAGGGGCGAAAGCGGGTGACTGGCGCCTTTAAACCAGTTTGCTCCGAGTAGATGGAGCTTGTCAGCCACTGGCAGTCCATCTAGGGGAAGGAGAACTCTAACTCCAACCCCCCGCGGGAAGGGTTTCCGGAGAAAACCCCGAGGAAAAATCCGGAGCAAAGTCCCGTAGGCGTATTACAGCAACCGTTGCAAACAACTACAACGGCCACCACGAATCAAAAAAACAAGAATTTTACAACAAAAACTTGTTTATTCAAAAAGCGCCACAAGAAACGATATAATACTAGGATGAATTCCAAAGATAAACACCACTGCACCAAAAGTACACCAATGAAGGAGGAGGGGACAATCGAAGGTGCTGAAATAGGAGCAGTAGAAAGAATTACTGTCAATGAAAGCGTGTGCACTTGTAATAAAAAATGAATACAGTGGTCGAACCCTAT
>JACCGJ010003225.1:0-18858 GCA_013407085.1 Atriophallophorus winterbourni
TCACAGAATATTGCTCGTATTCCAGATCTCATCTTTTCTGGAGTGACGCCGTTATGTAGTAAAAAATACATGCTCCGGTTTTAAACCTTACTGCCAACTAACAGTGTTTTTACAAAAGCAACCCGTGTCCTCAATCTAATCAAGCGGGTATTTGGAAAACTTCCGCCTAAGTTATTCCCAAGGATCATGAATACATATTCGAGACCACTCATGGTCTCAGTGGTTTAAGAAGGATATAGAACTTATGGAGTGAATCTCTCACCACTCAACCAAACTAGTTCTCAGAATCAGAAATAAGCTTTATAAAGAAAGGATTGCTCATCTGAATCTGTTCGACTTTCCCTATCGTCGAATCAGAGGGGACTGTATCCTACTTTACAAAATATTCCATACTCCAAACCATCCCTTACAGGATTCATTCATGCTTTATTTTTATTTTGTTGGTGTCTGTTTTACTTGGAACAGTTTAAATTCCACCGTTGCTCACTCCACTAGCTTGCATGACATTAAAACGAAATTGAACGATTTTCTATTAAATTATTCGTTATAAAGTGTATAATCTAATTGCTTATCTTCTTTTATACACATATATTTTTATTTCTACCATCCTGTGTTTATTGTTAAGCCTGTTGCCTTTGAGACCATCAAAAAAGCGTGACACCCCGTTCTAGATTCTACTTATCGCTTCAGAAACACCCTACCGATCTTACCGATTGCTTTGAAATGTCATTGTCAAGATAGACGTGTGATTTGTTCTTTGTCTTGTGTGCAATTAATGCGTTTGACCAATCAGCTTTTCTATTGTGATGTGGGATTCGTGCGTGAACGTAATTAGTGTTGGACAGGTTGACCTCAGGAATGAATCAAGACACATAATTGATGTGCCTGCTTGGAACGCGGGGTTATTGTTGGACCGATGAATCCGAAATGTGATAATCGGTCAGTTGTCCGCCATCTGCCCCTCGTTGACCTGCAATCACCTGACGCAATCATTGCCAGCTTCTCTACCCCACTCGCTACTTAATCACAAGCTATACTGCTCTTAAGGAGGAGCAGATATAGCTCTTGGCTGCGGAACGTAGATCACGCCACCGGCGTGCAACTGACGCCGATCGACCGAGTTCTGAATATCGTTGCAATCGTGGCGGGAGAGATTGTACCTCCCGAACCGGACGGTTTAGTGATTCGAAAAGCTGTAGAACATGAAAATTCATGCGATTGTGATGTACATCCGTGGTCGACTTCGACCGAAGGAGGCCAACAATACCTCTGTTCACGTGACTCATAGTCTGATTCAGGGGTAACAAGGGTCACAGGGATAACAACAAACAGGTCAGAGAGGGGCGATTACACGGTGGCAGCGTGATCTCTTCTCAGCAGTAGAAAAATGGGAACTGTTCTTTAACAGAAGGAACAAATGATACTCTACGTTGTTTAGATTTGTGATTACCCATCCGTGCCAAGCCCATCGAACTATTCACAAAGTTGATCACGACGGACATAATGAAAGCACTGGACCCAATTATAGCCCTTATTTGAGCTCATCAGCAGTGTATATCCTTCGCCTCGTGTGGGATTCGAACCCCCGACCATCACCATTGTAGTCTCACGCCTTACGAACTGGGCTACCGTCCACCGTTTGACCGATCGCAATTAAGCGTTTGTGAATCTTTATCCAGACTGGCACATTTGAGTAGCCTTTGTTTGCCCGACCAGTTCAGAAGGAGCCAGCAACATCTGTTGTGGTCGGCCAACCGAACAAATATCCGTGTCAGGACAAGCTACTCAAATGTGTCAGTCTGGAGAACAGTTCATAAACGCTTAATTGCGATCAGTCTAACGGTGGACCATAGCCCAGGTCATTAAGGCATGGGACTACAATGGTGATGGTCGAGGGTTCGAACCCCACCCGAAGCGAAGGATATGCACTGCTGATGAGCTCAAATAAGAGCGAAACTCGAGTCCAGTGCTTCCATTATGGACCGTCGTGATCAACTTTGTGAATAGTTCGATGGGCTTGGCACGGATGGGTAGTCACAAATCGAAACAATATACTCTTCAACTATCGCTTAAAAACTCTACGTTTTTTCGTGAATGTGAGCAACAAATCAAGTTTTACTTGACTCGTAGTTCCAAAATCAAGAACTTATATGTGTGTTTTACAAACGACTTTTTACTGCGATAGCGGTACGCATAATAAATTTCGAATGCGTCTAAATAAGTTTTTATTGCACTGAATCAACAGAGAATACATGCGTTTGTGTACAGTGTTTTGAGAAAATCTGTTCAAATGATTTAAACTAACCTTCACACTTGGGCAGCAGTTTTGCATTGGCGTACATGAAATTGTTCATTATGCTGACGAATTCTACATAATTAGACTGGGAGTATAAGTTTTATACCATTTTCTCCTTTTGTATTTATGCTTCTGCCATTCATATTTGACTACCGCGACGTTCTGCACTCTCAACCACATGAAAAATTCATGAGACAAAGTTTTATCATTTATCATATTCACGAAACATTGTAAATCATATCGTCCCATTACATGGCTATTACATGATTAGATAAAAAGCGCACACAAACTGTCTCTATCCTCTATTACATCCGCTTACCGATTTTTCTCTAAATTATTCTAGCAAATCGACATAATTAATCTTCCTCGTTTTATTTTTTTATAGATTTTGTAGGGGCTTCAGGATCTATTTCTTTGAGCGATAAAACTGAAAAATGTATTTGAGAAGTGAAATTATTTCACGAAATATGTTGTAGTTGGACAAATCGCAAAAATTGTACAGTTTAAGTGTTTTTGTTAAACTCTCTCTCTCGAAAACTGTTTTCGTTCTTTTGTTGTAAGAAAGAAAGAGTTTCATCGATTAGATTGCATACTATTGCATCATAATACACGGAACTCAGAACTCATAATTTGCCACTAAGAACTCGAAACTCAAAACTCAAAACTCAAAACTCAGAAATCAGAATTCACAACTCAAAACTCATAACTAAGAACTCAGAATTCACAACTCAGAACTCAAAACTACGAACGCAACACACAGAATTTAGAACTCAGAACTCAAAACTCAGAAATTACAACTCAGAACTCAGAACTGAGTACTCAAAACCCAGAACTCATAACTCATAACTGTGAACTCAAAACTCAGATCATAGAACTAAGAAATTTTTATGCAAGAAAAAGTGATAAGCTTAACAATATCCGGAGAAAGACGAGGTGCATAGCTTAAAAATCTAAAATCTTTCAAAATTTGAGGCGGACGGTCAGATAACGCATGGTTTGTCAAGTACCAATCGAGCTCTGAGGAGGAAATCTCAACTGATTTCAAGCGTGTGATTTCGTCATGCAAGATTTTCCAAGTAAAACTAATTCTGGCGGACAAATAATTACGACAAATATCGAATCAAAATGCAGAATGCCTAAAGCCTTTTGATGTTTTCGTGTTCAATTAAGGGCATTTTGCTTTAGCAAGTATTTAAGAGGATGGTTCTCAGTATGCAAGATTTTGAATGCCAACAGTGGGTCATTCCGTATTCGTCGTTGGGTAAAATCGTGTAGATTTAGTTTGAACATTCGCTCTTTGAAAGGCAAATTTCTGTATCGGGAGACCAACTTTGTCGCACGATGATAATTCCTGTCAAGTAGTTCAATATCCTTCCTCACCCATGGTGTCCAGGCTTGGATTGAATATTCCATGACAAGACGTACATTCGTATTGATCAAACGGGGTTTCAGGCCCGAAAATCCTAAATATCATTCTTAGCAGATACGACCGGCTTTATTATACACTGTTGAGCAATGATGTTCGGGCTTAAGGGTACACGACACCGACATACCGAGATCTTCTTCTGCGGTGGTCTTGACAAGATCTTACGTGCCAATCTGACTCGTGTGGTGCAGAGATTTTCGAATTCGCAGCATTCAAAATTTCGCAAAAATTTTATTTTACCTTATTTGTCTGGGATCAACGGTATAATATGCGCGGATCCCGTTGTATTATCATGCAGCCATAAACTAAGCTAACATGTATCCATATGTAAATATGATCGGTAAACAGTATCAAGCTGCACCCAATATCTTCAATTACGTCAATGATATACACAAAGAACAGAAGAGCTCCAAGCACCTAGCCATGCGAAACTGCACTTTTGACGCCTTTTTCCTAGATAGGCGATTCTGGAGGTGTCTATGAGTAAGGTAGTCTGTTATTCAATAGCATATTTTTGTGTTGATCCTTTGATGCAACTTGAGTTGACAAATGTGTCATTCCGCAGTAATTTCTCTACTAATTATTCTACCAAACAACGCACACATAACAAATTAACATGTTTTTATAATCTTTACTTTCTAGTTACCGAGAGCAAAGAATTATCCTTTACTTGCTATCACAAAATATAAATGTGAATGACAACGCTAATATTGGGCTTTAGTTGGGAGGACTCCTGAATTGCATACTGCAAAGAATTGTTCTAAAACATAAATTATTATAATCATGGGATAATTTATACATTGGCTGTTACAATGAATAAACATACTTGGGGAAATATGGGGATTGGAAAGTGTATGACTGAAGAAGAAAAAATTGACTTTATTCGTACACACGAATTTTCAGCTGTTACAATAATTTCACCACAAATTTAAAAAATGATAAACATGTCCCGACATCGAGTTACAATTTGTCGACTGAACGATTTTTCTTGTCCGTCTTAATTGATTGACATACGATCCAGTTTACTAGCAAAAGTTTTTGGGTCAAACGTTTCACTGCAAGTCCCGGTATCTCGTACTTCGTTCTAAAGTGCACGTCCAAATTTGACCTCAGTTGATCCGAAAATATTTGATGCATTTTACCCTTGGAGAAATTAATTGTATGCAAGGCCGATTTGAAGGCCCCGCTGTGTTTACCATCATCCAGTGATGCGTTGCTTTCAATGAAGTTTAAAATAATATACGTGGCATTAATAACTCTGAAACTATTTCGTTGAATGATGTGAAATCATTTTCATTCGAATGTCTTTTCTGCACAACCACATAAGCAAAAATGACATGCATGATATCGGACTTAGAAACATTTTTTTCCAAAATCTCTGTTTATCCAACAGAAGTAATCAATGTAACTAACAGATAATCAATCAAATGCCATATTGTTGATGATCTCTTTCGGTCGATATCGAACACGGGTGTACATCACAAGTGCATTCAAGATTCAAGATTCAAGAATTTATGGTCACAAAAAGCACATAGCTTCACAATTACCATATCATAGTAAATATACGTTCAGGAAATAGGTATAAAATAAACATGTAATGTCAAGTATAGTCCAGTTGTGTAGTTACCTTGAGTCAATACGCAGGTGTTGTTAAATCGTTATGCAACAAATAAGTATCCAAATTTCGAATAAACGTTTCGATGCTGGGAGAGATGACAAGAGTTTCGGGGAGGGCATTCCAAAGGAAACAGACACGTATACAATAAAAATATCGGCGACAGCTGATACGAGAGTGGGGAATTTGCAGTGTCGCTGAGTGGTTGCGTGTATGTCGTGACTCACGGTATTCGATAATGTTTTAAGGGTTGATGTGAGGTTATTTAATATTTTGTATGTTAGTATCACATCGCTTCGAAGGCTTCTTTAAAGGGGATTAGGGAGTCTGTTTTATCAATCGTTCATTGTACGTTAGTTTCCGGAAATCTCTTACGAGTTTGGTTGCACGATGGTATATTTTGTCAAGCAATAGTATATCCTTTTTTAACCACGGAGTCCAAGCTTGTGATGCATGCTCCATGGTTGGAGTTGAGTAGTCTTTCATGATGGTGGACAACGTTCCATGCAAGAAGGTACTGAAAATCCGTCGCAGCATACCTAGAGGCTTGGAAGCACGCTTGTAGATAACCCCACAATGCAGGCTGTTCTTCAGGCTGCCGCATACCCAGACTCCTAGATCCCTTTCCGACTCGGTCCAGCTTAAAATCGTCTGCCCGATGTGATATTGGTACTGGAATGGCTTACCAATTCGCAACACCATGCATTTTTGGAAATTGAATGGCAAATTATTCCGTACCGACCATTCATGTAGAGCATCTAGATCACGTTTCAGCTGTACACAGTCCGCAGTTGTTTTTATCCGCGTCCAAACTTCAATATCATCAGCAAAAAGAATCACCTTGCATGATAGGTCGTTGATGATTGAGATTATCTCGTATATTTCCAGGTTCTCACCAAGGACTCGGTGACAGTAGCCGTTGATGCAGTCGTGTATTATCGGATCTACAATCCAGTTGTGGCGATCACGAATGTGGAAGATGCTGATCGTTCGACGCGCTTGTTGGCAGCGACCACACTGCGGAACGTGCTGGGAACCAAGAACTTGGCAGAAATACTTTCCGAAAGAGAATCGATCTCCACCTCCATGCAGGTTAGTTTGTTTGTGAATACGACGGAATACTTTGACAGGCTGTGTCGTGAAGTATAACTAAGTGGAACAAGTTTCGCTTGTATGCCAATGTTGAGTAACGTTGATAAAACAACCTGTTCAATGGTGTGTGCCTAAACACAAGTAGGTAGGTGTTTATGCCATGATCATGAACAAAAACGCTCATTTGCTTGCATTTCCATCAGACACAACTCGGCAGGTTTCGTGCTGTTTGCACTCTTCATATAGGGACTGTAGGATCGGGATCCGTGGCATACAAGTGAAACTAGTTTTCCGTTCCTAAACTGTTTCAAGCACATCCATATCCTGATTGTAATATCCATACCGATGACTGCTAACAGCACGAAACCGGTCGTGGTTTGTGTGTTCGATGAAAATGTACGCAAATAAGCATTTTCTATAACTAAATAATTTTGAGTGAAAATCGCATTATTCGTCAGATTTTGCGGAAAAGCGGATTGGGAATATTTTTGGTTTATTTTACTTCGATATCAACCATGGATGTACGTCTCCAACGCAAGGTAATCGCAGGCTCCACAAAATGTAATGCTATTACATTTGAGAAACATAGACTTTCGATCAGAGCGTCACGTAAATTCCGATTACAGATTCGTCTTCCACAAATATAAAAATCTACTAGGTGGTACCCTGCTCATGCTCAAATTCTTACTCAGTTCCACGTATTTTGCGCAGAAGTTGGGTGGGCTCAGGGTTCGTGTAATAGAAAGAATCGAATTTAAAGGTGAACACTGCAGCTATTTCGCGAATAACTTGTATGTGGCAACCGTGTTCATGGAATTCAGCGCACAACGCCAATTAATAAGAAACAAGGCTGTGATTACGCCAATTGTTCGCGGATGCTGAGTCCCTCATTGAGAAAAGTAAATCCAGACCCATTCATTTACAAACAAGGTATGGTAACCTTGCTCCGTTTATCAAAATTACCTTTAACTTGAAAAAATAAGGTTTACTCAATTTTATGAACTGATTATTTGCATGTAAATAATATACCAAAGTCGCCGGACTCAGCCGGAAACAATTCCATTAGCGAATTTCAACCATAAAATTATTTGATTTCATTTTGGCTTACAATATTTGGACAACCGCAAATCACTCCTTACAATATTTTTCTAATCTAAGGGTGATCGTATTAGGCAAAAGCTCACACATTGAATCTGACCGTCTATCACTCACGACGCAGCTGTAGTTCAAAGTAATTCAAACTTTTGACGGTCCAAAAACAAATACTTTACATTAAACATAGAATAAAAATATAGGGAATGCATAAAAACAACACGATTGTTTTATAAATATGGAAAGTCAGCATGTGTATTTACGTGCGAGGTTGGATTTCTTTAAAAAAAATACCTGGCAAGTTTCGCCTTGAACACGTTCAGGCTTGATGCACAAATGATATTTGGGGGCAGGGAGTTGCATATATAACAATCTCGGACTTCAAAGAAGAACCTTAAGCAATTTCATCTAGAGTGTTGAATCATTAACTTGTAACCCCGCGATCTGATACGACGTGCTTCTTGCCGGTGAAACAGGTGTTCAAGTGGGTGATCCACTGTAGACAGAATGTTGAACAGCAGGTTCAAGTCACCCCTGAGACAACAGTACGAAAATTCTAAAAGGTTCAGAGTTGCAATCCTCTCCTCGTATGGCCTGTTGTATAGTCCGGTCACCAGTTTTGTAGCGCGGTGGTATACACCTTGCTGCAAGGAGTAACCATGGTGACCATGCTTGAACAGCGAGCTCCATTGTTTGCCTGATATAGGTGCTAATTATCCGTTGGAGTATATGCATTGAGAAACTACCGAGGATAATTCTGAGCAGTGCAAAGTTTTGACAGAACTGTTGTATACCCCAAAACACTGCCCTGAAGATTTTAAATTACTGATAATCCAGACAACCAGTTCTTTCTCTTCCGTAGAACATGAAAGTTGCTGAGATCCCAGAGAGTATGTGAATTCGAAGGATATACCGACGTGTAACATTTTACATTTATGGATGTTGAATGGTAGGCAGTTTCGTATGGACCACTTATGAAGTGCTTCGAGATATTTTTGCAGAATTTGGCAATCTTCTATAGTACGTACTCTAGTCCAGACTGACATATTTTTCCGAACTCGCTTGTATTAATTGGAACAATCTACTCGATTATGTTGTGAACCTTCCAAATTGTAAACATGTTTTAAAGAAATCTTAACCACATCAACATTTACAAATAATATCGCAAGCAACCAAATGAAACAAGAATAATTTCTTGATATTTGCTTTCGAACTTGTGCAGAATTTTTACTCCAATATTCCCTGATTTTTTTTGGGGGTAATCAGCATCTACTTATGGACACCGAGCCCAAAACTAAAGTTATTGACCAGGCGAGCTCATTAGCATAATCTTACTTTCTAATGTCATTTTGAGCAATTTTGTTTGAAAATTGTTTTCTCACTTTCCGAAAGCTTATGGAAAAATTAATTTTGCATATTGCGCTAGAAATTTTATGGAGCGAAATCTGATAAATTTGAGTATCCATAAGCGATAGACCTATGCTGGTGGATTAACTTATGTGAAATTGAAACTTATGAAACTTAATGTTTAGATCAACACAGGCAGTTTTTCAAATTTTGTCGATAATGCACCACAGCAAAGTAATATTAGGCAATATACATCGATTCTATGGGACTACAAACTGCTTATTCCAACTGCTTGTAAGAATGCTAAATTGAACGCACAAATTTCTTCTTCTCCAATACATTCTTGCTCTCTGGTGCTTGGAGAGATATGTTACTTTTCGATATTTGCTGCATGACATGTTGTGAACTATCGTAGCGTTCTACCGCGTCTAGATTAATGGTTTGATAAAAACAATACCACATGCTCCAAGTGATGCATTGTTTATTGCTTTTCTACTGTTTCAAGGCTCACTGAACCTGATCTCATTGTCTCCACCTGATTACGGCAAACATCCATAAACCGGTAGTGGAGTGTAATTCCGGGGGATGTGAGCAACACATCACTTTGGTCATCTATAAGCGCTTGAGTGCTTCACCACGAATCACTATGTGATTCTGTGTTTGAACATCGTGGTTCGTTGTACGAACCCTATGCAACAGTGGCATTCAAGTATGCACTTGAATACCACATGTTGTTCAGATGATGTTCGCCGAGCTTGTATAGATGTTGTTTAACGTTCCGTCATCAAGCTAGATGACATCATCAGCAGAACTTCTTTCGAAGTGACTTACAAATTGGTATTCATTGGATATTATAAGTTCCGTCTGTCGGTTCGCCATCACTCCCGTTGGTTGGTGGAATACATGTGTTGAATTCTTGTCCATCTTGTACAATACCGCATGATTTTACTGAAACATCTAACGACTTGTATGGTATTGTAACATGAAACAGGCGGAAACATCATTAAACAAAGGATGTCAATGCGAACACAAATCAAGTTTACATTGGATTCAACTGACCAATCCCATGTTGACAATTTGAACTCACTCGCTTATGCTGACAAGCTCAGCGTTTACGATGAACTTACGAGCATTTAACCAGCTTAGGACTAGCTAGATAAATGGCATTTAAACCTGAATTTAGTTCGCAATGACCCTCTCAGTATAACGATGCTGAAGCGGAGTGTTACAAACAAAATTGGCTAAAATTACAAACTTTATTTTCATCAGTCAATCGTACTTACCTACGAGTGGCGTAAACCACTTGAGAGAACAAACCAAGGTACGGAATGTGCTAACCCGCTACCTGACATTTGCTGAAGATGCAGCCTTTATTGCTCACAAATGGACTGTTTTTCGGTTGACAATCAGCATGAGCAAAGACTAAAGTCATTGGTCAAGAGAATTCATTAACTACGATCATTACTGTTGAAAACTGGGACAGTACATCATTTCACATATCTTGGTACAAACATTGCGGATAACCTCACGTTAAACACTGAGATTGATAAGCTGATTCGCAGAGCAGCAACCATCTTGGGCCGTTTGAAATCTCGTGTCTGAGACAACTGCAAGTTGACAATGAGGGCAAAGATGATGATATAGAGCACGTGCGTACTAAATGATTTACTGTGATTTTCGGCAGTGAAACCTGGACCAGCCACGCAAGAAGCTGAATACTTTTAATCTGCAAATCATCTGTCGTATCTTGAACATATCATAGGTAGACAAAATATCGAATGCTGAAGTGCTCTCTAAACCTAGTCTACAGAGAACGTTCACTCTACAACGACTGTCCCGCCTACGTTGGCAGCTTTATGAGAATAGAAACTGGTTGTATTCCAAAAGATCTCTTCTATGGTGAGTTGCAATCAGGATATCGACCATTGGGTAGACCACACTTGCGGTACAAAGACGAGTACAAACGAGATACGAAAGCTCTCGGCATTGATCCTTCAAGTTTTGAAGAACTTGCTTTTTACCGCTCACTAAGGAGCCACTGCATAAAGCGTCGTGTTCAAGCTGAAAAATAGCAGATACAGATCTGGGATGCTGAACGAAGATCACGCTGCCGGTGATCAACTGACGCCGATCAACCTAGTTCTGCCTAGAAATTTGAGTTATTTGGAATAGAGTGTCTATCCAGAATCGGAATGTATTGTGATTCAAAATGCTACGGACTATGAAACCTTCAGGTGGCTAATGTTCAGGTAAATTGATTCACAATAGCTTGTGACTTGATATGAAGCTGCTTTTAGGTTGTCTCTGCTCTCAACTGCTGTACTAATATCACATAGAGGCGATGGGACCTTAATAGGAGAGACGAATACTGACGGGTTGGTGTGCATCATGATGTGGTGTATACTAACTTCAAATGCTGGAGATGTCAATTAATTAAACCCCTCTATAGGTGGCCAACATAGTATGGTAATAGCGATATGCTAATTCCTAGTATATATCGGAAGAACATCAGGCTATACAAACCAATATCTATGGCCTAGATTTTGTGTTTAATCGTTACAATACTTTCCATTCAACATAATTTAGCAGCGCTCAACAAGGATATATAAATATTTTGCTTTGGATGGATCGGTTTTACAAATATTCTTCCCTATAAACCATCTAAAAGGCCAGTGGTTAATGTTAAACTGGGCCAAGAATAAATCTGAGGCTGATATCATTAGATAATCGACACGACAAGCTGTAAAGTACTTCACGACTCAAGCTACACATGTTTTTAACTCAGTAGAGAGATTACTGTACTACCAGTTTAAACACATGAGCAACGTTGATAGAAATAAAAGGCAGGATCATCAAGAATTTAGTCTTCAACTGGGAAATATTGCTAACCATGTCAGTCTGAACAAGTTGTTGGGTGTGTGATTCATAAGCAAGCTCATTCGGATAATCTATATAATATCAGCCATATTCTTATGAACATTATTGATCCGAAATAACATAAGTTATGAATCAAAATGTATGAGACTTTCCCAAAAAAATTTTCGTATTTTGCATAATTTTCTATAAAAATATAGAAAAATGGGACGTAAGAAATAATGACGGGGCTTCTAATTTTTCATTATAATAAATATTAAATTATTTTAAACGTTAATAATAATGATATATAAATGTTGTAATTGAATTGTTGAAGTAATTCAGCATTCTCCGGTAGAAGAAGAAATGTCAAACCCGATTATGAAATATTCGACATTTCAGTTAATTTCATTGATTCTGATTCTAAACATGTGATTTGCAAATAATTTATTATATCCGGGCTCAAAGCTCAGTAATGAAACATCCAAGATACATTAGAATCTCTTTCATTGATATGCGATTATTTTGCCTGGTGTCAATTTCTTCGAAGCCGACAGACCTTAACATTTGGTGAGCGTCACTCATACCCGCGTTATCGCAAAAGTATGTTTCACTACTTGCCCGAGGATAATGGAAGGTGACACTGTTGGTATTTTGTCTCCCAAAACGTCGTGATTAATTAACCAATTGATCTATCAAACGGTAGAAGCAGCGAATGATTGAACACGGAGTGTGTTGAATCCCACTTGTGAATTAGACTGCTCAGAAGGTTCAATACTGAAACTGTTTGATAGATATATTGCAGTTATTTCTGCAAGCCCTAGCTCGTCCAGCCGTGGGTCAGATAATCACAACTCGTCTATTGAATGCATAGATGAATCACACAAAGGTTGTACGGCGAAAGATTATCGTATTATTATTGATTGACGCTCTATCGATCGATATTTTATTCACTGATTATACTGCATTGGCACATGTGGAGTTTTAGGATGAGCTCATATCTCACTGACCAATGATACAACTCGCTTTAGACTCTGTGAAAAAGGAAGCATGTCATACGCCGAAAATTCACGCATCTCCAAATAAGTCAGAATTGCAATGATTGCTGTATAACATTCATTCATGTCATACTTGAATGACATTGTTGCATAGGGTTCGTACAACGAACCACGATGTTCAAACACAGAATCACATAGTGATTCGTGCTCAAGCACTCAAGGCTCCTATGGATGACCAAAGTGATGTGTTCATCATATACGCCGAACCTAATCTTACTGTCTCCATCTGATGACGGCAAACAGCCAGAAACCGGTAATGGAGTGTAATTTTGGGGGATGTGTCGCAACACATTACTTTGGTCATCCATAAGCGCCTTGAATGCTTAACTACGAATCACTATGTGATTCTGTGTTTGAACGTCGTGGTTCGTTTTACGAACCCTATGTAACAGTGGCATTCGAGTATAACTTCGTTTACCACTGTTTCACCGCTTACTGAAACTAATCTTACTGACTCCATGGCGCGTTATTTTTGCTGATCGACAGAATGGTGTCTACCAAAAGACATCCATTAGACACTTATTTCAAGTGTGTGATCATAAATTAGAACGCGGATATACCTTAACCCTTTACATCTCAAGTTCCGGTTTACAATGTCGGTGCCATTTTTTGCCGTTCGTCCATTAATCACTGTGATTCTATGATTGAAGTTAGTCGTTCGTTTACGAACGCTGTTAAACAGTGATTTTCAAATTTTATTCTTTATCAAAGAATATTCATTCGCATGCATTTTTCATCACACACAATGATAGGTTCCGTGCCGTTTGCGCACATCACGTAGTAAGAGCATTATCGGTATCCATGAGCCTTGAAACAGTGGAGAAATGTTAATTAAGCTGCGAACTTTTAAGCTGGTACGTCCAACCTGTTCAATCACACGTGCTCTTGCACTTTGGTGGTTGGGGTCAAACCCTTATTTTAGAAACACAAACCCGTCTTTGCATCCAGTTAGCGGATCTTGACTGCTCAATGCAGATCACGCATCCGGCGTGCAACTGACGCCGGACCGAGTACTATTTATTGATGAGAGCTGCGTGTGAGATTGTCACTGCTTCGTCATTTCAAAAACTGCTGAGCACGAAGCCATCATGCGGTGTAAATCCATGGTCGATATCGATCTAATGCATAACCCGATTATCATAACACAACACACGGTAGTAAATTTGCAATCGAAGCACAAGGTTTTCTTTAAAAACAATTGATACATTTTTCGTGACTTTACGGCCCACGAAGTCTAGACGGTGTGGGCATAGACTGCTATTAAGTTCTTGAAATAGAACGTTAGTTTACCAATCACTCACTCACTCATTCAGTCCTCTCCGTGGCGGATTCGAGAACCGATAGTTTCAGGAATTCTTTCGTCCCAAACTTTGTCTGCTATTTCGTTGATAATTCAGATGTTATTTTTGATCTAAGCAGGTGACTGAGAGTGTGAGTTACGACATTATATTCTCACTCTAACAGTGTTTACTTAACGTTTTTTAAAAAGGATTTTCGTGTGGTTGTATCAATAGGACTGCTGAAAATTCGTGTACATGAATAAAGTCATTTACTTCTTCTTCTTCAACATCAAACGAAATTCAACTGCACGTTTTGTGACTAAACTCGAGCAATCGCCATGGAAACACCCGATATATATATAGCAGATATAGAAGACGTGTTTCTCATGCGTATTGTCGCAGTTGACGACTACATGTGGCATCATATTTATTTTCATATTACGAAAGGAAAAAATGTTTTTAGACAGTTAGCGTTTTCCACAAGTTTTGCTGCCAAGAAGACCGGGTCACTTCATGAGAAGACTTGATTTTAGGAAATCAAAATTGGAGTATTTGTAATGAAATTGAAAAGAATTTTTGAAACACCTTTGTTCACAATTTTCAAATCCACAAATTGGCAGGCGTTGAGAGCTCACGCTGCTGCGAAGTTGAATTTGTCAAAGATGGTTATCTTTCATTGTTCGTCAAAAGATATGTGCGCGATGCCTACATTATTTACTCGTACAGAATCCTTCAAACTCAGATTAGGTACATTCACCCTAGTCTTTCCCCAACATTTAAATCATCTCTTGAAAAGTGCAAATAAGGTTCAAATATATATTCGGTAAGCAAACGGTAGTTTAACCCAACCAAACTTGATGGGCATTAGCCAGTTCACCCTTCCTCTTTTGAAGGATGCACTGCTCGTCCGATGCGAATAATGTACGATTGAATTCCACCCGAGTTGATTGAAAAATTATTGATTTATGAAAGTCATCTGTTAGTAAAAGGCCCATCATGTGATGCGTTCTGTGTCGTACCACAAATACCTAATTGAAGCATTTTGAGGACACCTGAATTTTCATGTTCTACAGCGTTTAGAATGACTAAACATTCCGAATCGGGAGGAACAATCTCTCCTGCAGCGCATGCAAAGATTGGCAAAATTTGGTCGTTGGGCATCAGTTGCACACCAGCCAAGAGCTGTATCTGCTCCTCCCCAGCTTTCACCCGACGCTTTACACCATGCCTCTAATGTGAGCGGGCAAGAGCAAGTACTTCTCAAATTGAGGGTTCAATGCCAAGAGATTTCATTACTCTTTTGCAAACGTATTTGTACCGTATTTGTACCCCGTGGTCTAATAATTTAGAATCTAAGTTGAATGAGGATTCAATATTAAAACTAAACAAATGGAGCCAAAACTAAACAAGCATAGAGTCATTTTGAAGGCGTCTTGGAAAGTACAATTAAACCATATTCTTCATAATGAAAGACATCGCGTTTTTTTAAATCTAGTTGTAAAAATGAAACTGTCTGTCTAATTTCATCACAATGAATCGCCTCAACTAAGGAATAACATTAAAAATGATTAAATGTTGTCAAAAATACCTAAATAAAAACGTTCTTCGCTAAACAACGTTATAGTTGGATGCCACTATTTAATAGGGTTTGTACAGTAAAATCGTGATGTTTAAACACAGAATTACATATTGATTTCTGGTGAAGCACTCAATGCGCTCATGGATGATCAAAGTAAAGTTTTGCTGACATCCCCGAAATTAGGCACCACTGTCGGTTTCTGGCTGTTGGCCGTCATCATGTAGAGATAGCACTTTGGACGTAAACAACATATATTATTGGGGAATCATGAACGCCTTGAGAGCTTGACCAGGAATCACTCTGTCGTTTAACCTTAAACCTGGACATCATTGCTGGACTGCGTACGCCCAACCATTCCCTAAATCAACTATTCACGCGACTAACACCCAGAACCAGCCGGAGTCACGACTATACAGTACATATTCCCGACTCGAGACTAAACTGTCGAAGGTACTTTTATTCTGTACGTGTATGCTTTACCTGGAACTCCCTACCTTGTAATGTTGCACATTCACGCACCTTGGATATATTCAAATCGAATTTGGACAATTTCATGTTGACCAATCCAAACTTTGAACCTATATATTATACACCATAAAAGCTTTGAAATTTGAAACCAGTTTCTGTCCAATGGATTTAAACTTGATTTCTGAACTGCTCAGTAAGCAAACAAATTCCGTTTTTCTACCCATGTTATTCGTAACTCCCATATTATTCTGTGGTTTTTGTCAAGCTATATGCTTTTTAGACCATTAAAATTGAATTGAATTGAATTGAATTGAACAAATCCTGCAGTATCTTGAGTCTTCTAAAAATGATATTCAGGATTTTCATGCCCAAAACCTAACCCTGGTTAATTAATACGTATGTACGTCCTATTACGTCATATTCCATCCAAGACTGGGCATAATGGCCGAGGAAGGATATCGAACTACTTGACAGAATTTATCATCGTGCGACAAAGTTGGTCGCCAGTTACAGAAATTTGCCTTTCAGAGAGCGAATGTTCAAACTAAATCTACACGATTTTACCCAACGACGGATATGTAGCAACCTCAAAATCTTGCATACTGAGAACCATTCCATTGAACACTTGCTAAAACCCAATGGCCTTACTCGAACACGATTACATTCGAGGAGCTTTAGGCATTCCACATTCTCGATAGAATATTCGTCGTAATTTTTTCTCAGTAAGAATTTGTTTCACTTGAAATATTTCAGTTTTCGCTTCCAAAATCGATGAGTATATGATGAGCCGTGCGGTATGTGACTGTCCTTATTAAGTTTTGAGAGATTTTATATTTTTAATCCATACCTCTCTTCATCATATGATTAGTGTTAAGCTTACTGCTTTTTCTACCATGAAACTTTCTGAGTTCTGATTCTGTGATTCTGTGTTTGGACATCGTTTTTCGTTGTAAGAATCCTATGAAACAATAGATTCAATGTCTCAGTGATCTTGATCTTACTGATACCCTTTGATGACGTCAAACAGCAAAAAACAGGTTATGTTGTGTAAGCGAGGAGTTCTGAGCAACAAACAACAGTAAAAAAAGTTATACTTTAATGCCACTGTTGCAGAGGGTTCGTACAACGAACCACAATGTTCAAACACATAATCATAAAGTGATTCTTGGTCAAGCAAGCAAGGCGCTTATGTATGACCCATGTAATGTTTTGCTTACACCCCCGGTATTTCCTGGGATGTGAACAAACAATAGTCTTTTTATTTTATTTATAAATTCAAGGATGATTCACTACTGGTCCTACTGAACCAGCAAAAAACTACCTCGTTTTTTACCAGGAACAACATAGATCGGTGAGCGTCTCGTGTGCAATTATCCTTCCACGATGATTGCAAATTAATTGCATTCGATCGAAAATAAAAAAGTTTGCTTATGATTTGTTATTATTATCAATAGCTATTGATTTCAGGTGTAATTTTTTCTCTATTTACATGAACCTAATATTTTGACATCAAGAATCCGTTTGATATTGTGCCCAAGTGACCTTTTGAACTTTTGAGTCTACATTTTTCTACAGGCAATGCTGGACGATGCAACAGATCCATGGGGAGTCAAGGTGGAAAGAGTTGAAGTGTGAGTCATTTTTTTAAATTGCGATTGTAGCTTCATATTGATTTCCGATATGAAAACATTTTCGACTATATGGTGTTAAGAGGAGTGTTTTGTGAAGCTAATCAAGCGGAGTAGAAAACAAGAATGCAACATTCGGATAAAAATTCGATGTAGCCACACTCATGAATTTTGACATGGCTAAATCTTTAAAGCTGCTTTGTTTCTAAATTACTGACGGGTCGCAAAGGTAGAGTTGTCGGCTAATGTCAACGTTTGTGTTACAATACATGAGACTTTCGAGTGATTGAAAAAGATTTACCCGGCTAAAATTTAACTTCATGACAGCGGGGTTATTCAATACAATTCAATTGAAATTTTAATGGTCTTAAAAGCATATAGCTTTACAAAAACCACAGAATAATATAGGAATTACTAATAACATAGGTTTCCTTACTGAGCAGTTCAGGAATCTCGTAATAATCTATAGGGCAGAATCCGTTTTCAATCGGTTAGATGGCACATGGAAATCCATGGGGTCAAAATGTATAGGTTACTTCGATGCATGAGTTCAATGTTCAAAGCTTTTACGGTGTAGAATATATAGGTTCAATGCGTGGATTGGTCGGACATGAAAGTTGTCCAAGGTCGATTTGAAATATATCAAGGTTGGGTGAATGTGCAGCTTACAGGGTGGGGAGTTACAGTAAAACAATGCACGGACAGAAAAAATTAAAAAAAAAAAAAAAATACTTCGACAGTGTTAGTCGCGGTTTCGGAATAGTAGGTTAGACATGACTCCGATGGTTAGGGTTGGTAGTCGTGTGAATAGTTTATTCTGGGGATGGTTGGTTGATAGCAAACTGTGCACCCTCCAGGCCACAAGAATTTGGTTCGAATCCCACCATAGTACATATTTTGCACGGATTTGTATTGGATTTCTCCCCCACACATTTCTATTTGTTCGGTCAACAAGGAACTTTGATGTTTTTGCCAATTTCTGACATGTTGTATACACAATAGTCATTTGAAAACCCTTCCAAAATTTGTGGACTTTTATATTTTGACGTTGGAGCTTTTGTTGCTTCATTTAGAAATATTTCAAATGAAATCTGAAACCGCATGGCATGTAAAAAATCATGTAG
>JACCGJ010003226.1:0-16093 GCA_013407085.1 Atriophallophorus winterbourni
TGTATTGAATCCTCAAACAACGATAGTTCGCGCCATCTGAACAAGTCTAATCTACAAAATATTATCGTATACGGTTTTCGAAACACAAATATTTCATCAGTTATACAACCGTACGGCTTACGCCAATCATACGGATTGTCAAGCCAACCATCTGTCGCCCCGATTGAGACTGGTTCAGTGTCATGTGAACCAGGCCTACATTTTATCTGGGCTGTTTTGGTGTCAGGTGAGCCAGGCGTGCTCTCTATTTGATCCGAATTATTGTCTGGAAATTCAGTCGCAAAATCCGACTAAGCTAATTCAGTGTCAGGTAACTCAGCTTTCCGACAACAACCGACAACACAAACGTCAAGATTCTTTCACTTAACATCAATAGAAACTATTTCTTGACCATCAACGAGGCTAACAGGCCTTGCTATGGAATCACTTATGCAACCGCTGCACACATGAACAAATCTGATCCAATCAATACGCGCTCGACGTAACACAAATTTTGTGAGTTGCTGAAACGTAACGTCTAATCCTTGCCAGGATATAGCGTCCTTTAAATCAGCCCACTGTTGCTGGAACGCAGTCGGTAAAATATGCACAATATACTCCAAAGTGGTACTTGCGTTCAAAACCGACTGGCACTCCAATAGAGAGAGTATAACTTGACATTTATGCATTGACGAAGCGAGAATCGCGAAGCCTTCTGACTGGCCAACCAATCGTCGGGCCTCTCCAAATAACTCATCTAAAACTGAGTGGACCACAGTACAAGCTAGGACTGAAGTTCGTCTATGACAGGTACCATGAGTTAATTTAGAAATTGTAGCATGAGCAACCGCTAAATC
This sequence comes from Atriophallophorus winterbourni, assembly GCA_013407085.1. Classification (NCBI taxonomy): domain Eukaryota; kingdom Metazoa; phylum Platyhelminthes; class Trematoda; order Plagiorchiida; family Microphallidae; genus Atriophallophorus; species Atriophallophorus winterbourni. The sequence goes on from JACCGJ010003226.1 coordinate 837, forward strand.
CTTTTCCAATTCAAGTTCCGTTTTCGAAAGTGCACAGTTGCAGTCGAGTCCAATTCTACCAACAGATGGAGATTCAAATTCGTTCGCGCCATTGTGACTATCTTCTACGGACATAACCGAACCAAGCCCTAACCTTCCTAAACGTTCAGGCATCATAGATGTACAATAATGATTTCCAAACACAAAATAAATGAACGTCACCAGGTGTTCAACAAAATTTTCGAAAAGATTCGAGCTTCAATTTTCGAATCCGCGCAGATTTAGCATTTCTGAGGACGAAGTTGAGCGGTGGATCGACCAAGTTGAATACTGCTTTGATCGCAACGAACCAAATAGTATTCTCTCGAGACAAATACGAGAAGGAAACAGAACAGAATTGCGGCACGAAGATCCAAGTTGATCCTTGTTCAAATAGGCAGACGATCCAAATTGACCGTTTCCAATTGAGCAATTCAATTTTGTTTCTCCAAATAGAACAATCCGAGTTGAGAACTGTAGCGACTAAAGTCCCTGTTTACCGCGTAGACCACCCGTTTCTTAGTTCGACAATTCAAAACAATGATTCGAGTTTACTACGGTTCTATTAGCAAGATCAATAGACAATAACAATGGACAAACCTCAACTGTACCGGGTTGTACAAATGATGTAAGCCAAAAATGCTCAAATGTTCCAAATGACAACAATGAATTCAGCCAATGCTGACAAGATAGACTGCCAAATTATAAATGCAAAGGGATAAAATTACCGTCAAAAATGTCTATCAAATACTAGACACCCAATTTGGTGTCAAAATCCAAGTACCCAAAATGGCAACCAAATTCAACAACAATGTCTGACAGTTGCATTAATAATGAATTAAAACAAAAGGTTCACCAAATATGTGAACAGATTTCCGATAAGACAATTACAGAAAGCGAGGTTTAACATCTTAATTATAAAGAAATATTAAACAAAACCAAATTCAAGTCACAAAAATCAGTATTTTATAAAAGTCGGAAATAGAAAGGAAAAAGAAGAATTTCATAGATACGTGACATTTAACATGTCTCTTGCACAACTCAATCTCAAGATAACCTAATTCCTTCTTCTAATCAGCAGAAAATCTTTATTCAGGTGGTCGGGAAAAACTACGATGAATGCGCATATTAATTGCCTCTGATTAGACTTACGAATGTCAGTTAAGAATGGAGAAATATGATGCAAGTGTTGAATCTCGCGTGGTGAATGGCGATCAAGTTTCGAATACAAGTCAAATGTCAGTGGATTGTGATCCGTGAAAGGAATAGAAACACGATCTCTTAAAAGATGACGGAAAATGCCGATTGGCAATATATATCGCAAGTAGATAACGGGTTAATGTGCTGTATCAGGTTTGAGCCGGTTTAAGGTTATGCGAAAATAATGCCACAATATACAACAAAAATGGAATGACCTCACAAAAAGAGCAAAAGAACAAATATCCAACGGAAGATTCAGTTAATTTCAATGATAGCAAGATAATCCACAAATGAAAAACCAGGAGATGGAATCCAAGGTACAAAGTCTGTTGATCACAATTCCCGGATGAATTAACGCACACGAAATTCGCAACCAAAGAAACAGACAAATCCTAAAGGTTCCAAATTATATTTTATCCACCAAAAAGTATATTTTACAAGCAGTAATTCGAATAAAGCAAACAATGCAAAAACGAATCCTAGTGTACAAAGTGGAAAGATCAAAAATGTTGATTCACTACCTTGGGTGCTCGAATAGGAATCAATAATCCATTTTGTGTTTGAACACCGTGGTTTTCCGTACGAACCCCATGCAACAATGGCATTCAAGTACAACTTTATTTACTACTTGTACACTGTTTCACTAAACCCCGTTTCCTTATCTCCACCTGATGATGGCAAACAATCTGAAATCGGTATTGAAATGTAAATGCCGGGGTGTGAGTATCACATTATATAGATTTCATTTAATTTAGTTTTAAGTTTGTTTAACTTTGGGTGTCACAGAAAGGTTTGCTGAGGCAGTCAGCATAGCATCCAGAATGATAATAGTTAATGGTCACCGTTACTTAACGATGGAATTAACTTCAGATTAGCTGGTGATAGGTTCCGACTGAAGATAAGTATAGAATATTGTTATTTCTATTAGGGTTGTTGATATATTGTTCTATCCTGGTGATTCGAGTGTCATGATAACAGATGTTTGGCATCTGTAATGCTCGTCACCTTGCACTTTTAATTTTGGCATGCTAAACACACAAGTGATTATTTAATATGACACTTCATTTGCGCGGTATGTTCAACTTGGTTGTGTTTCACATGCGGTGATAAAATATAATTAGGAATTTTCCCGATTCTGCGATATTGCTGTAGAATATACTAACTATTTTTCCATATTTTTAGAAACAAAACGTTCATTAAATTCCCGTTATTTTTTGCTGCTTAATTACGCTAATGATAAAATCAACCTATTTTTTCTGGTACATTATCGTTACTCAAACATCTCACTGTTAGGAATGAATACATATAATTCTTGCCTAATCGGCAACTGCAGCAAAAAATAGTCAGGGGTTTTGAGTGCACGCTTGCAATCGTTGGGTTTACTCTAGCTGCTCTGGTATACATAAATCTCTGGGATGTAGGCAAAATACCGCTGGTTGCAGGTTGATCAGGGCTTATCATTTTAGTCAGTTACTGAAATTTCAATCAGCCATCAATACAGTTATTACTGCCTCAGTACAGTGCTGCGTCTACCCATTAGACTTCATTGGAGTAAGAGATTTCAAGTGTTTTTCTACTGAGATTAAAAACTAAATCGTCGGGAAAGTACGGGATTTTCGTTTTACTTATTCAAATGTGCATGCAAATGAGCTTTTTGTTCATGGTCATGGGTTTAAACACAGTCTACATGAGTGTGGGCTCATGTGATTAAAAAGGTTGGTCGTACCAATCTTACCCAACAGTGACATACAAGCGCCACTTGCTCATGTGTACAAACTGTTTGGTTCTTTCTTGGAGACTGATGTTTTCCCGTCATGCTGGGGTTCTCTGTCATTCTGCTCAGAGATAAATCTTTGTTCTAAGTGCCGCACAATTCGGATTTATTTGTGATTGTCATGGTGATATGTGTATGTAATTACAGCGCAATAAGCCCAATCAATTCTGCAGCTAATACGTTTGTGACGTTGCTGCTAACCCCGTTCTCTCCCGAACGTCGTCTTCGTAGCACGGTCAAACAAGGTAGGTTTTACCCCGTGATGCGGTATGTAGACCAAATATACCATTCGCGTGGGATTTTAGAGCATTAAGCTCGGTATTAGCAACACACGGTTGCCTGTTTTATCGATTTTCGTGCTGCTTCTGACTCAATAGACGGTTGCTTGTGAGACATCATCCTATCGGTAGAATACTCTTGAAACTCATTAGCCTAATCAAAGCCAGTTACAACTTAACGCAGACCTGGGATCACTCTGTAAAATGAAGCACGTGTTTATCACGCAGTAATCTGCCTTATGCCACGAAAGTCATATGATATTCCATCTTTGGTGTTGGAATGTTTTTGCTATAGGATTATCCTGAGCTTTGGAAATGTTGACAGGGTATTTAATGATGTCGTTCATACGCGATGTAGCGGAATACTTCCATTCTCCGTTTACATCAAACGGCGAAGAATGCAGTATGTATGTATGAAAGCACATGCCTGATCCAGGCGAAGTGCCGCACAGTCAGAGACTGCACGTGGGCTATGAAACTGTCAGGTTGCCCAAAGGTTGTCATAGCCGGGGGTGGCAGTGGGGATAAGCTCCCACTGTTTATAAAATGCTGCCATATGGCATTCGTCTCCTCTAGCTCTGACAAAACCAAGTTCAGCTTTCTGTGCCTGCACGAGTGGTCTCGCGCCGGGGGCAACTGTTTTACCAAACCGGAGAGGGGCGAGAGGGTTCGACGTGACTTGGCGCCTGAAAACCAGTTTGCTCGGGCGATGTCTTCGTTAGCCTGAGAGGGCATTTCATCGAAGGAAATGAAAACCCTGATTTGAACCTCCGCTGCCTTGTGGGATACCCGATCGCGGGAAAGGCTTCGGGAGAAAACTCCGAGGAAAAACCTGGAACAGAGTCTGGTAGACCACCTCTTTCTGGCAACTCCCTGCTGCCTTGCAGGTCGCACTTGGTTGTGCAAATGCTAGAGAAGCTGACTCGAACAAACGCCGAGTGGTGCTGGGGACGCCGCTTTGTACCCAAATTCCCAAGAATCTTTGAAGCCGATATCTCCAGGAGGAGATAGTCGCACAAAGTAAAGTAAAGGTTGCCCAGGTCTTGACAGATATGAGGAAGAAAAAAGAACAGGAAATGGCTATATGATATGGTAATGAGACTCCAGCCTGTTTCAGCATACAGCTCATTAACTGGCCAATAAATTTAGCCCGGGTGTTAGACGCACATTACAAATTACTGCGCGATTGCACATCCGTGCGAATGCAGTGGTTTGGCCACGTCAACCGAAAGAAACCCAATGCTCATGTGACTTCTTCTCGACCCTTAACCCAGTCTTACATGCCGACGGCGTAAAAACGGTCGATTGAATGCCTGCTGCCAACCGAATATCGATGCCCTAGGACTGTTCAACTGTGTGCTACTATCTCGCTTACGATCAGTGTGCATGGGCTTGCGTGATTCGAAATATCCATGTAGCTAATCCACCCGTAAAGCCAGCCACAGAAAAGTAAAATTTAGGTCTAATGGCTTTTCTTTGACAACCTCGCGCAAGTACTTCTATCATTACTTTTACTTTTGTGCGACTATCTCCTCCTGGAGAATGAGTCGGCTTCAAAGAAGATTCTTGGGAATTTGGGTACAAAGCGGCGTCCCCAGCACCACTCGGCGTTTGTTCGAGTCAGCTTCTCTCGCCTTTGCACAACCAAGTGCGACCTGCAAGGCAGCAGGGAGTTACCAGAAAGAGGTGGTATACCAGACTCTGTTCCGGGTTTTCTCCCGAAGCCTTTCCCGCGATCGCGTATCCCACAAGGCAGCGGAGGTTTAAAATCAGGGTTTTCCTTCCCTTAGATGAAATGCCCTCCCAGGCTAACGAGCTACATCTGCCCGAAGCAAACTGGTTTTCAGGCGCCAGTCACTCGCCGTCGCCCCTTCTCCTGTTGGTAGAAGCAGTTCCGCCGGGCTCGGAAAGGCACTCGTGCAGGCCAGAAGCTGGACTGGTTGTCAGAGGCTAGTGGACGAATGCCATATGGCAGCATTTTATAAACAGTGGGAGCTTATCCCCACTGCCACCCCCGGCTATGACAACCTTTGGAACCACTTCTATCATTAGCTAGTTTTCCGGATAAATGTTGTTACAAGTTCTATCTTCTGTTAGCTGTATTGTATAGTTGACATATAGCTGCATGTTTGCTGCTGTTCAATTATTTTTTCTTCTACAAAAGTACAACATTATGGTCGGATTATAAACATTCGTCTATTTCAGATGCCAAAGAAAAAGTCTTATCAATATTCCCGGAAACCTAAGAAGTTACGCCAAAGGGAGAAAGCAAGAATCAAAATAAAAAAGTAATTCTATATAAAATGTAAAGTGTTACATCACCCGCACTTACTAATTTCATATATACTTTTTCCCAAGGCTACTAAAGTGTAATTTTACATTTGTTCTTCATTTCACAATATATCTATTTTAAATCATTATAAAAATGCTGATGTCGACACACTCGAATTTAGTAGTTCTCGTTTCATTTCGCATCTTTATCTATCTGGTTAACAGACTGAATTGAAGTTCGGCAAAAATTATCGATAGTTTCCACACTCTTACGTCGGTTTTCACGACCATAGAAATTTACTTGAACGCAGTTATACTCGTAAGCTACTGAACGGATGTGCAATCGTACAGCGTTTCTGTGTTGTGCGGCTAACATTGTGTTAAATTGATTGGCCAATAGTAGTGAGCTTCATGCTGAAACACGCTGGAGTCTCACTACCATTTCTATTTCCCTCCTCATATCTGTCTAGGCCTGGGCAACCTGACAGTATCTTAGTCCACGTGCAGTCTCTGACTGTACGGCACTTTGCCTGTATCAGGCAGACCATACCATACTGTTAAATATCGAACCACGATGTTCAATTACAACTCAAGCGCTCAAAATGCTTAAATTTGACTAAAATATTATGGTACTCATCACTCCACTCTAGTGGAATGTAAATGCAGGACATGTGAGCACTGCAATACGGCTTGCAAAGGGGTTTAAGAATTCCTCATCACCACCTTCTATACCGCACCTTATTTACAGAGCTTAGTAGAGGCTGGTAGAAACAGCATGGTGGATAGCTAATTGAACAAGACACTGCGATGAACATGCTTACCGTAGCGCCAGGCTCAGTGAGACATTCGTTTGCTTGGGTTGGGTTCAAAAGATCCACCTAATAGTTGTTGCACACCTGCCGCGATTTGGCTGCAAACCGAAGTCAGCGGCATTAACATATGTGTGTGCGAAATCACGAGCTGTATCCAGGCAAAGTGCCTCGCAGTCAGAGACCTCACATGTATTACCATACAGTCAGGTTGACTAGATGTAGACAGATTTATTCATAGATGATATGCGGGTTAAAAGCTATGCCTTTCAAGACCCATAAATTTGTACACTTGGTCGGTTGTGCACTCTAATATCGTACGTGACTTCAGCTCGGTCTCCCATGCAAGTCTGCTCCCTCTCATTAGCTTGTTCTTTGATTATATCCGGCTTTGATCATGAACTTTTAGTGAAGACATGAGTCTGCAGTTCTACCACGCTTTCGACAAGCTATGATATCGCCCTTCGCAACTTTTTATCACATCCAAATTGCATCGTGCAATGCGTTTTTTGCACAGGTTCTAACTTGCTAAACCTTTTACTAATAGTAATGAACTGCCTGGGAGAACACACCTTCGTAATCTTTCTAGGCCTGAACAGCCTGGTAGTATTTCAGCTCACGATCCGTCTATGACTGACATTTACCTGACTTAATACACTCGTACACTCCGGTCGCAGTTGTACAGTTGTGATACTTTTTCACTGTATCACCTACTACAACAAATGTTGCAAACTAAACTGCGCTTTTCTGAACTTCGTTAATGAATATTGCAGCTTTTTGTTGATTTGCCCTCGTGTTACGCATGGGGTAGACACGCCGGAAATGATTGCTTCCGGTCTTTTAAGGTCAACAAGTTGCAGGTGTCGAACATCTGGCCAATTATCATATTGCCATTTCATCGTTCCTGCAATAACCACGTTACGCCTTGCGTTGTCTCGATTCATCCCTGGGGTCAAGCTGTCCAACGCTAATCGTATTCACCCCTGAATTTCACCAAACAAGAGATAGTCGTTTGGTCAAACGCGTTTCTTACGCATAAGACAAAGAACAAAACACGCTTATCTTATATAGGCAAAACAAACAATCACAACTGATCCTCAAACTTGCTCTGATTTGTCAGTCAATTTCTTGCCGACCGGTAAACTTTAAGCCCTCGTTTGATGGACAATGTCAAATTGCATATCGTTCAATTGCGACTGACGTTGTCTATGTTCATATATTTCTGAAGATGTTTTCGCTCGAATTGTTCGAATGCAATCATTCCGAATCCCGAAATATTACGAGTTCGCAATCGTTGTCGTCGATTTTTTCGACGCTTCTTGCTCTTGTGTTTTACCGGAGCGTGGAATTATGCATATCATTCAAAAGTTCGTCATTAGCACTCATCGCTAATGCAATTCACTCCTCCATAATATTACTATTGCATACCCTGACTTTATTTCATTTTACATTCACTAAGTAGTCATGTATTTTGCAAAGCAAGTCATCGAGCAGTCCATTTTTTTCCGACAATATGCGTCTTTTAACCGACTGCATTCAAGTCGTCTATATTGTATGAAATCACAAGCTTGATCCAGGTAACGTGCCGTGCAGTCAAGGACATGGGCTATTATACCGTCAGGTTGCCCAGTCCTAGACAGATATTGGAAAGGAAATGCAGTAAGACTCCAACGTGTACTCGCATGCACCTCACTGCTGGTGGCCTATTAATTTATCACTGCGTTAGCTGCACGATTGCACATCCGTGCATTACAATACTTTTTACTGACAATGGAAATTGCCCCGTAACCATTAGTAGATAGCTCAACAGAATTCAGTAGTTAACATCTTGAGTGAGATTGTGTTATCATCCAGACTCGAATATGCTACTTTTATATTAACATTCTCAACGAGTACTGACCTATTTCATTGATATAACATCATTTTCTTATGGATATCATAAAAATTCTATTCTGCTGCCGGTGTAATTCTGGCCATCAATCTAATAGCTAATCTGTTTGAGATAGTACACAATTATGGAAGATACAACCATAACAGCATATGGTGTCTCGTCTCGTAAGGTGTGCGAAGTGACGAGTTTTGATTTTAGCAATGGCGATTGAGTTTTTTAACCTTGGATTTTTCGGCACATTCATTTATTGGGTATTTTTACCTTTGAATACTTGTTTAAAAATTCGCTTCCCAAAGGCGTTCACATTTTGCAACCGCTTATTCTCAGCTTTTATCTGAAGCGTTAACTTGATGGTTACTAGAGAGTCTGTTTTACTTAAAATTCCAATGGGAAAGTACTTGATTACGACCACTCGCATACTTTTGGTTCCATGGAAGATGATTAAGTTTAGTCGATTTTAATCCACACTGAAATGCTTCACCTGAATTTGCTCGCTTCCAAACTGCACGTTGATAATCGCGACGCTTACGAGGGACGTCGTGTGAGATAAGAAAGCATAAGCCTGATCCAGACAAAGTGCCGCACAGCCAGAAACTGCACGTGGGCTGAGATACTGTCAGGTTGCCTAGGCCTAGACAGATTTGACAAAAGAAATAAAAATGGTTGAGATTCCAGCGTGTTTCAGCATGCAGCTCACTACCCGTGGCCAATCAGTTTAACACCATGTTAGCCACACAGCACATAAATGCTGCACGATTGCATATCTGTTGTAGCTATTAATTTCTGGCACGGATGTGTAATCGTACAGTACTTCTGTGCTGTGCGGCTAACACCGTGCTAAATTGATTGGCCACGGGTAGTGAGCTGCATGCTGAAACACGCTGGAGTCTCACTACCATCTTTGTTCTCTATTTCTCATATCTGTCTAGGCCTAGGCAACCTGACAGTAATATCGCCCACGTCCAGTCTCTGACTGTTCGGCACTTTGCCTGGATCAGGCTTGTGCTTTCATAAATACATACATACATTGATTTCTGGAACTATATTGTTTTCTTAGCAATAGTTTGACCTTGTTCAGTCCATTAAACCTTCAGCAGCGTTTGCTGTTTGTTTTTCCGTTTATATTTTTCATATCTTAGTCTAGCTTTCATTTTTATTCCTTATCATGCTGCTGCGATTCATTGGGCCGATGTCAATCTCGTGTTTATGTGCCACTTGTAATGTTAATTCACCCACCGGACAGTGATTTATTGTCACAATCATTTTTAAAAATATAGTTGGCACCATTTTACACTTGTGTGTGATGGAGATCAGGTTTAAGCATGCATCCTGTAATGTGCAACCGCGGTGGGATTTGAACTGCAGGTGTCGAACGTTCTGTATGCTGTATCGCCTATGCCTTTGGATTCTTATTCACCTGTGCGACTGATCTAGATCATTATCCCGGTTATCTGGAACTATTTTGTTCTCTACTATCCTCTCCTGCTCGTTCTTCGCCGTTTAAAAATGAAATTCGTTTCTTGAAGTCATCCGAAACATACGCAACTTAGCAGTCATTTTGGAAAGTTGGAGTTCATACAATTTATGAAAATGCGATCTTTCTATATGATGTAGATGATTTAGGATACATTCGTTACCGAGTTCTAGTCTTTGGTTTTAAGCCTCCAAAAAGTTACCTTATATATCACGATTTTCTTTCTTTCTTTTCTAATGTTGTTCGTTATTGTTACAGTCCAATAATCAACTCGGCATGGGTTCATGGTTTGTCCGTGAAGTCTAATTTCACTCGACTCGGACTTGCTCACGATCCAAATGAACTGCTGAAAATATCCAGTCGAGCGGTATGCGTTTCCCTATTTTCATTACGTTGAATTTCAGTATTTAAAAAACAGTCTACCTTCAAATTCAAAACCGAAGAAAAGTACCAAAGTAGTTGAAGGTTTGTGTTGCTTTTTGTTTATTGTTTTTTATACTAAAAGCACTGGAAGATGCCGCGAAACGGAAAAAAGAATCACAAATTTACATTTCGAATGATGACCGGTGTTTTTGTATTTACAACCTAGAGCTACATAAATCCGATTACCTGGTACGTTTAATTTGATTTTTAACGTAAACATTTTCTAGGCGATGGCTAAAGATCCCAAAAATGTTTACCAACTTACTCCCAAACAACTGCAACGGCTGATTGAAAGATTTAAGAAGACACAACACTTCGAGGATTATTTAAAGAAAAAAGAATCTGGAGCTTTCAACCTCAGCGATTTGTATGATATTTGTATAGCTAATTAAGTACAAATATTCTGACAACAAGTGTTCAAATATTCCTGAGTTTTCTAGCTTTATAAAAAAGTTGATCCAGTTGTGCAGTTAACAGTGGATATTTCTCACCCGTGGCGTGATATATGTGATCCCACTTTTAGTTTCCCATTTCGTGTGCCTCGCTGAAAACATCATATTATATGTAACCCTGATGAAACTAATAGTTTCGCCTATATCAAAACCAATGTGCAGGCCTCGGGTGAGATCGGTCTAATTGGTACTGAATTGTCCAACGGGACTGCTCAGCAATCTGTCGTGCTTTTCTGCTGACCGTCTTTCACTGAATGCCTTTGTCATAAAAAGCATTTGCTTTATGATAATGATAGGAGAGCGTGGATGGAATTGTTTGAAAAGTGCCTACCGTAACTAAAATTAGATCATGGTGCATAAAGTTTACGGATATTGATGGTTTATTAGAACTTGTCAAATTTAAACTTGAAATCATGCAAGTGATTTGAATGCTTATCGCTTGGAGGTTTGGTTTCGGGTAAAAGGGACACAGGCAGAACAAAGCACCGAAAGTTTAGACGTTACCACCTGCGCATAAAATTGCGATCATTTTTATTCTATTAATATTGTTGTCGAGTACGACTTGCCTGTCGAGCTTTGTTGTTTTAGTATTTTTAAAGTTAATTGATCTTTCTGGGGCACGTACCGTTATGCGAAAGACCCTGTGTACAAATATTGGATGTTGGTTAATGTTTTTGAGTTAAAACCCCAGAATATACGTCACCAATGACCCGGTAACATTTGTTATATAATCATTTCGGTGCTCCCAAAGACTCTATTACGGATAGTTGCGTTACGTATCAGATGATACCAACTAACTTTAGCGATGTTGCGGAGACGACGATTATGGAATCCCTGTAACTGTTTTAATTCTTCTTTCATCAGTGTACAAGTTTACTATCCGCGCGAACTGCTGCTTTATCAACTTTACCCCTAAACTTCATAGACAAGCCTCGAATGCCATAGATGACCCAAATTAAGAAACGCTACCGTTGATCTGGAAATGCGAATCGAACTCCTATATAAAAGCGTTAATGGTAATACAACTGCTCAAATAAGTAAAACAGTCGCAAGTTGAGACTTGACGAGTTTCTGCTGGATTTATATCGTTTAACAGATCTTTGCACGTTGAAGGTGCATTCCAATGGACAGTACCATACTAAATATGAGCATTCGTATATGCCGATGAGAAACCGATTGTAAACTATACAAGTGGAACAAAAGCGACTGAAATCAAAGCTAGCAAAAGCTTAGCTATAGGTCATTTTGAAGGAAGATGCTATCGATTTGATGAAACAACTGAAAAACATTTCACTATAACCCTGACTTTCCTCCCAGTGGATATCGCGGTGAGAATTAATAACAGCATATAATACATAAAATGTCGTCGATGCCAAATTTTATAATCGCCCACCGTCTTCACACGTTTGTGAGTGGGTGTCTCAGGAATTCAGGTGATCCGATAGCTTATCGTTATAAAAAAACTTAAACTTTGGCATTTTACAGGGTTAGCGTCCACTGGGAACATGCCAGTTCGATTAGGGCGGGTTCGGCATTGATTTTGGAATTCACCCTCACGTAAGGAAATCGTTCACAGTAAACGGAAGAATGGAGGCTTGAGAAACTTCCCTGTACGATATTCTTCAGAGACGAGTCACATGTTGGAATAACCGAGAAGTTCCGTAAAAGATCGAAACGATTTGGGTATGCTTATTACCTAGGTGCTGCCGTAATGAGCTAAGTACTGAATTTATTTGTTAAGTGTCCTTTTTAAATTTCCTTGAATAGTGTATTTTGTGCACTAGTTTAGATGTGCGAAGTATATTAGCAACGAGAGCTAATCACGATCTTTCAAGTGATACGAAGAGCAATACCCTATAGCACAATACAATAACAGAAGAGCCCAAGCAACCTCCGACAATTGCAATTCTCTAATAATTCGAGTTTCGGAAGAGGACGGTTTGAGTGACAGCATTTTCTAAAGTATGAGCAAATGGACAACGTCGACTGCGATTGAATGATAGGCAATTCATCAAAGTAAGTCAAGCGTGCCCAAAATTGAAAAGGTCTTGAACCAGTTGACACGGAATCGATGGGCAAATCCAATTAAAGAATAAACGGTTACAAACATGGCATAACGCGATTTGCCCATATGATATGGGTGTTTTTTCTCTGTCATGTACGTAATAAGTGCACTCTTGTTTTGCATGATTCATGAGTGAAGTTGATTAACATTAATAGATTATCCCCTGGAGTTTTTTTAGAATGCAATTGATAAGTGTATGTAAAACACAAGAGAGTTTTGTGTTTAACGTTGTATTGAGCGTCTTTGAAGCCTATGTAATCGATTTAAAATATGCTGATACATGAAACGCAATTTGACATTAATTAGCGTCATGCAATTATCAAATGCTCCTACCTCCACACTGTTTGTATCCTAATGCTGAATATTTGTTCATATTTTACATAAAGCAATGTTTGCCACCGTATGATCGATGATAAGCTGTATTCCTTGCTTGTGATGAAACATCATGTACTAGTAAACCCATTTGCAGCACCAGTTATCGTAAGTTAGAAAGCGTTTCGTTTATTAATTATCATTATTAAATTATAAATAGTGCTACACAAGTTTACAACCGAATTTATTTTATTTTTAGTGATTTTTTTGTAGGTGGTTTCTTTTTTCCTGCCTGTGTATCCGTTTTCAATGGTGTATACTCAACTCTGTTTCCTTGGCAATTCTCCTGAAAAATAATGTGAATTAGTTTCAAATATTGCATCAGCTTGTTTTCATCTAAACCGCTTATTGCTTTTCTTCAGAATTTTATTAAACCCTTGATTTGAGAAACGCTTTTCGTCCACAATAGAAACGTGGAAATGGTTTCGTATATTTGCATTTCGACTTATACATGGCTCTCTAATTCTGTCATCATCGAACTAAATAAACATAGTCTATTTTGTAGTCATTCCAGCAACCAGTCAAAGTGAATGTTCCAGTTAACTTTGACACTCAAATGATAATCGTTTGTGCTGGCAAAAAAGTCATAAGTTTCCGATGATTATTAATTTCATAATAGTTTAATGAATTGCAGTATGATACATTTGAGGACGCTTCTAGATCTATTGTAATTCATTTCAGTCTTTGTGACTCCCCAATTTCGAAAACAATGATAGCTGATTTCATCGAGAATTACATCGTTTCATCTGTGAACGTACCGTTCATACATTATTGTTGTCTCAATGCACGCTTCAAAATTATCTGCCAACCAGGATGCAAAAATATTTTCTGAAGCGGGCTTTAACCCGTTGCTGAGATAGTATATGGAAATGACATTTTGACCATGACGGTGATTGAAATGCGCGCATTGAATCAGCAGACGTGAGAGATAAACGAGATTATAGCACCTTTGAAGGGCACTGCGAGAACAGTGATAGAATAATTGAGTTTGCGGCTTGATTTCATTTATGTCTTAACACCAAATCCTAATATTCGAGAAGCATTTGTTTTTCAAACGATGGCAGAACTGACAATTCGAATAATAAATATCTAATTCGCGTCGCATGACTTCTTGGGAACCAGTTTGAGTGTCGTATCATGGACCCGAAAAGGGTATAAGAAAAAGCACTACCCACACAGTGATCCATGAAACGCAACGACTGCGATTGCTGAACTGTTAAGAATCGCAAGAAAACACTTAAAATGACACCTTAGAAATCCGAGATAACGGAGGAAACTCATGAGTGCTATCTCTGAAAAGATTGACGGAGTTGTGGATCATTTGAGCAAAATACTACTGAACTAATGATCGTTATTCGAACCGGTTTCACAACACAGAAAGCATTTCTCACCACCGTAAAACCGAATCTCTAAAAACCTACTTCGTTTATCCATCCAAGCATAAAGAAATTGACTGCAATTGTGAGTGATGCCTTCTTACAAATACGATGTTATTTGTCGTTAGTGGTCCTCAGCTGTATTGAACAAACCGTGCATTGTTTGTTATGATTAGTACGGTGTGTGAATGCTGTTGCTTCAGCTCAAACTTGAATAGCCGTTAGAACAGCTCGTGTTTCATATTTGTGACGTAATAACTGCCATTTATTCGGTTATTCAGCCAATATATTAGTACATAAGCAATACATTACTATACAATACAGTCATTAAAATAACAAATAGATCACTTATGGAGCTAACTTGAAGGTTTAATTTTTTTTATCAAAATGATAACCTCCCTGAAGTTTCACCCCAGATAACAAATTATAGGGGATGACAATTTTTGTTTGAATTATTAAAGCATGTGTGAGTGAATATTTTTTTCTACGACCAATATCTGCATTATTTTCCTGTACGACCGAGCTAGCCACATGTATGGTATTCTTCGAATATATATTTGAACGTTTACTCTTGAAACATTTCTCCTGTTCCTAAATAAGTATATTAACCCAGTGTTTGATTACTCATTGCAAGTTTGGACACAATGGCTAAAATGACATCAAGCTGTTTGGGAGGATTTATTGCAGAGCAACTAAAACTGTGAGTTATCTCCGCGACCTCCTTTACGAGGATCGACTCCTGCATCTTAATCTCGATATACTGGCTCGAAGACGAGTTGAATTTGATTTAATTCTCACCTATAAAATACCGAACTCAGAGAATCATTATCCGAGGCATCTATTTCCATTACGGT